>JANHGD010027689.1:0-13960 GCA_027560375.1 Imantodes cenchoa
TCGGCTGTCAGCCGAAAAAAACGCGTCACGGGACCGGGAGGATTTCACCCCTGAATCCATCATACACACAACCTTCTCTTCAATGGCTGGTGGCTTCAGCAGGTACTTACCTAATACGCTCCTTCTCATAGGGTGGAACTATCAACCAGAATGGGACATACCCAAGCCGTGTGTCCTAGAGAGGGAATATCGAACCCTCAGTCTGAGCTACAGACATAAGGAACCTGCAGCCAAAGGAGGCATCCTCAGTGGCAAACTCATCTATTCTGTAATGCCGAACGAACTGAAGGGGGGAGGCCCAAGTCATAGCTTGGCAGACCTCCTCAAGGGAAGCCCTGGTTCACCAGGCCACAGAAGTGGCTGCACTCCTGGTGGAGTGCACCATAATCCTGCATGGCCGAGCTAGAGAAGAAAGATCATACGCCGAGGCGATCACCACTTGGACCCAATGACCTATGGTGGAGGCTGATATCTTGGACCCTGAGGAAGGTGGCAGAAAGGATATAAAAAGGGACTCAGACTTACGGATAGAGGCCGTGTGGTCTATGTAAGTGTGAATGGCCCTTCGAAGGTCTAATTTGTGCCATTGGTGCTCTAAATCTGAAGCCGGATTGGGAAAGAAGATGGGTAAGACCAGCTCCTGAGCCCGGTGAAACCAAGAATTGATCTTTGGGATAAAGGTTGGATCCAGGCAGAGCACTACCCTGTCTAAATGTATCACACAGAGGTCACTCCTGACCAACAGAGCTGACAGCTCGAAGAGCCTCCTGGCTGAGGTAATCGCGACCAGGAAGATCACCTTGTACATCAGATGTCTAATGACACCCTGCGGATGGGCTCATAGGGCACCCTGGTTAAGGCCTCGAGAACAACCCCCAGGTCCCAGGTGGGAAATCTGTGGACCGTGGGAGGGCAGATGTTATGCGCCCCCCCCGGAGAAACTGTCACACATCAGCAAGATGGGCTAAAGATGGAGCATCTCTGCAGGAGAGGACAGAAGACAGGGCTGCCACCTGCCTATGGATTGTATTGGGTCGAAGCCCCTTGTCCAGCCCGTCCTGGAGGAACTCTAGGATCTTCGGAATCGGAACTCTGGTGGGAGAGCACCCAGAACGGGTACACCACGTGCAGAAGGCATGCCAGGTGGCGGAGTATATACGCTGGGTAGAAGCCCTTTGGGAGGTCAGCATGGTTGCAATGACCCTCTGGCAGTATTATTAACAGGCTAACGAGCCCCGCTCAACCACCAGGTGGTCAGTTTCAACCATGCTGTGTCCGGATGATAGATGAGTCCCTGGGATAGGGAGTCCTGTCAGACTGGGATGGGCCACGGGGAAGTCACAGACAGCTGGCAGAGTTTGGAGAACCAGGGCTGTCGTGGCCAGTAGGGTGCCACCAGAATTACCTCTGCCCCCTCCGGCACAACCTTCTGAATCATCCTGTTGATTATGGGGAAGGGTGGGAAGGTGTACAGAAGTTCCCTGGGCCAGGGAACCCTGAGGGCATTGACGGCTTCCACTCCTGGGCTGCAAAATTTGGAAAAAAAACCTGGGAAGTTGTTTGTTGCTGTGGGAGGCAAATAGGTCGACTGTTGCTTGACTAAACCTGGTGATCAGGTCCTGAAAAAGGTCTGTCTGGAGTCACCACTCTGCTGGGTTGATGGTGGACCGGCTCAGCCAATTGGCCGTGGTATTGTCTGTCCCAGCAATGTGGTCCGCTGTGAAGGAGAGGAGGAGGCACTCCACCCAATGGCAGAGTCTTCTGGCCTCCATCATCAAAGAGTGCGACTGGCTACCCCCCTGCCTGGTCATATGTGCCTTTGCTGTGGTGTTGTCTGTGAGGACCAGCACATGGTGACCAGACAAATGATGAGCAAAGGCCTTGAGGGCCAGGAAGATTGCCTTGAGTTCCAGCCAATTGATAGAGTGCTTGGCCTCCTCCAGCGACCATGTGCCCTGCTCAACCTGGTCCTGAAAATGGGCCTCCCACCCTGACAGGCTGGCATCTGTTGTCACCAGGTCACGGGAGGTCTCCAGGAAGAGGCACCCCCGCGATATAGCCGAAGATGCCCACCAGTGAAGAGAAGTGCATGCCTTTGCTGGCACCAGGATCCGGGCATCGGTGCTGCTGTGGCCAGTCCTCTGGAATGGTAAGAGAAGCCATTGGAGCTCCCTTGAATGCAGATGTGCCCATGGGGTGATGAAAATGGCTGACACCATCTTCCCCAGAAGGGTGGAGAGTAGGGAAATGGGAGCCTTACAGAGGTGGAGTACCTGAGTAGCAAGGTCCTGGATACGGACCTGCCGGTCATTAGAAAGGAACACTCTGCATTCAAGGGAGTCAATGACCATCCCCAGATGGAGGATAAATTAGTAGGCTGAAGGTGGCTCTTGGCTACATTGATGGAGAATCCCAGATGGACCAGAGCAGTCATAGTGTCCTGGAGATGGTCCAGGGCCAACTGATGATGGGACGCCAGGACTAGGATATCATTCAGGTAGCAGTGGACTCTAATGGCCGAGGACCACAAGTGCGCTGCCAGCACCACCAACACCTTTGTGAATACACAAGGGGCAGATGACAGGCCGAAGGGGAGGGCACAATACTGGAAGTGCCTACCTGCATAGCAGAACCGTAGGTACTGCCGGTGATCCCAATGAATGGGGATGTGCAGGTAGGCTTCTATTAGGTCTATAGAGACCATAAAATCTCCCCTTCGAACATAACTCAATATGGTGTGTGCCCTCAGGTAATGGTTAAACTGTTTAAGGTCCAAGATGGCCCTCCATCCCCCAGATGCCTTTGGTACTAGGAACAAAATGGAGTAAAAACCGAAGCTGGCCTGATCTGGAGGAACCTGCTCGGATATCCAATAGATGGTCGATGGCCTCCCCCATAAGGAACGTTTGGCCAGATCTTTGGAAATGCGGAGGGGTGGAAGGAATCAGGGGAAGGGATTCAAATTCTAGATGAAGACCTTGGGACACTGTTTCCAAGATCCACCTGTCCTGTGTGACCTCAGCCCAGAGGTGAGAGTATCAGGACAGGCGGCCCCCAATAGGTGGATCAATGAGAGACCTATTTGGGGCATCACTAGAAGTGACCCCCACCCCTTCAAAAGGGCTTCTTGGCCTGACAGGGTCTTTGGAATCTATCCTGGCCCTGGCAGGGATGGTAAGGATACTGACCTGCTCCCCGTTGACCTGAAGGGGAAAACTGGTCAGGTGCTCTGGAGGATTTGCATTGAGAATGCTGCCTAGTGCCCCCTTTACGTGTGTGAGAGGGCAGAATCTTCTTATGATCCTTGTTTTCAATATGAAGTGGTTCCAGAGGTGCCCCGAAGAGAGCCTTGCCCTGAAAGGGGGATGCAGCCAGCTGCCACTTATACTGAGCATCTGCCTGCCACTGGCGTAACCACTGCATTCGCCTGGGACCACGGAGTGGACAATGGTCCTGGCGGCGAAACAGGAAGCCTGGAGAGTGGGGTCGGCTGAGAGCTGGGTGGCCGCGATCAGCTTAGTTATGTCTTGTTGAGCCTGCATATCCAAGGGTGAGAGGTGCTCTTGCAGCTGCTTCAGCCATTTTAAGGAGTTTCAGTTGAAAAATGATGCGTAGAGGAAGCTCTCACCACCCATGCAGCCACCTGGTGTGCTCTCTTGGCAGCTTGCTCTATCTTGCGTTCCTCCAGCCTGAGGAACTCCTCAGCGTCCCTCAGGATGGCGTTGGGGAAATACAGAGCCGCCACTTGGGGATCTACTGGAGGGATCTCCAGCAATTGGAGAAAGGAGGACTCCATATTGTAGAGGCGACGATCCGTGGAGTCAAGTGACAGGGAGGAGGCTGGGTTGGACCACTGGTGGGTAACAGTGTCCACGAATATTTGTGCAGTTGGGGCAGCTTCAGGGGTAGGTGTCTCCGATGAAAAGAGAGGGTCAGCTAAACTGGACTCCGGTGCAGGGGTGGAGAGACCCGCCATCATCTTCGCCTTGTGAAGAAGAGAGCTGAATAAAGCCAGGTTGAAAAGAGTGGTAGAAGGTATAGAGCTAACTACTGGTGAAAAGTCCTTGTCTGCTGACATGGCTCCATCATGCAGCTCCCCTTCCTCATCTGACCAGTCTGATCACTCCAAGGAAGCCGATGAGTAGGACCCCTGAATGGTTGCATGAGTGAGAGGCCCCAGTGACCTCGTAACAGCAGAGGGTGTTGGTTGAGACAATGTCCCAGGTTGTACCTGTTGGGCATTGTGTGCGAGGCCTGCTGTGAGACCTTGTTGCACAGCAGCTGCCAGCATGGCCTGCAGGTCATTGTAGGTGAGTTGGACCATGGCAAGGTCTGGTGCCGGCTGCACCGGGGCAGCCATGTCTATGGTGGAAGGAGGAGGAGGAGGTCCATTTACCAGTGGATTCTCTGGCTGGATGCTCTGGACCAGTGGCTGTGAGGGTTGACCCCACAATTCCTTGTCTCTGACCCTGATAGAAGCACTATCAAGTGACGCAAGGTCCCTGGAGTCGATCTGGGGCCTAGCGGGGGGTGGAGCTTTTTGCTGAGGCAGAGCAGTGGCCCATGACAGAACTCTTTGAGTGGCTACCCTTGTGAGTCCCTGATGCTGATTTTGCCTTCTTTTTAGCTGGGAGCTCAGCCATGTTTAAAATTCTGGTGAAGTGAGCTACCCCTTTAAGAAACAGGCCTGGGCCTAGTTGAAAGCCTGCTGCATAAAATGGTCACCAGGCAGACTTGAGGCCTAGAACAGATGAGGCTGGGCTGCAAAATGGCTGCTAGGCCTAGAGGCCTCCTGTACAAGGAGACCTGGAGCTGGCCTAGTACTGACCTTCCCCCTCTTTGTCTCTGCACCTGCTGTGCGCTCTCCTGGGGGAGTGCCTGCTGAAGAAAGCTCCCGAAGCTGGCGTCCGCCTAATTAAGCCCAGCGGATGGTCGGGCTGGTGGGTGGCTTCAAAGGGAGTGGCAGGCGCACTTTAGGCAACCACGGCCTTCGTGCGAGCCTCCTAGTTTGCTCCGACGATCCCTGTCTCAGAAAGCAGCCGCCGAAGCAGGGGGTCGTGAGCTGATGCCGCCGGCCTGACACTGAAGCAATTGATGGTCGGCCGGTGGTCCTTTGATGTGTGTAAGGGCATGTGCTCCTCCAGCAGCGAGATCGGCAAGAGAACAGGCCTCGGAGGCTGCACAGATGACTGGGAGGCTATCAGTTGGCTAGGAAACACTTGTTAGGGCGTGTCCTCCTAGCACTCACCCTGCTAGGAGGACACGATGAGGCCTGTTACAGTCCGGTGAAGGTAATTTTTTACGCTGGAGTCCACAAGTCCCACAGTGACTTGACTGCCCCCCCACCTCTCTACGCTTTGGCAAGGCTGTAGGAGGGAGGGCAAGTGGAGAGTACGATCTCCTGAGTTGGGTGCCTGAGGTCAGTGGTCAAGTGGAGAGGAAAGATCCCTGGAGTTCCTTCCACCAGACCCACAGGCCCCGGAGCAGGGCCAAGTCTCCAGAGGCTCCAGTGATGCCCTCAGACAGAGCCAGCAATAGATCTTGCTAGGATATCTGATGTGCTGGGCACTCACTCAAAGGTGACAGGTCTGATGGGTAGAATATGATGAATCTTGAAGAGAATCGGTGATCACGTCTGTCCTGATTGAGGACTGAGTCATTAACTGGGGAATCCAGGCAGAAGTGCCCCCAGTATTTTAATTTACAGATTCAGTCACATTTGACTGGATGAAGTCAAACCCATTCTGGCTGATAGTTCCACTCACTATGGAGAATGGAAGCTTCACAGAGTTGACTGCACTTAGCTGAATTAAACAACTTCTTTATAAACAGAATAAACATATTACAATGGAGTCTAAACACAGAGAGAAAGGAAACTACGCCCTTCTTCCTCCTTAATTCTTTGCACATGTTCAGTCAGACTTTACTCCGATTGGCTGACCAAGTTACCATGTAGATTCATTTGCTGACCATGTTACCATTGGCTCTTCCAGGTCTATGAATATCTCAGTATAAAATGGCTATGTAACAAGGTGAACTGAACATAAAAACAAAGCTGGATGTAGCTTTAATAATTAAAAAGGACATGTGAATAACAAAACAATGTGTATAACCTTTTTGTACTCGATTTATAAAATGAATTGGTTAATGTCTGTGATTTGGGGAGAAAAGACTAAAAGAAAACAAAAAGAAATAACATGTTGGGTCATTATTTGAGAAAGCTAACATCAAGATTTTTGGGAATAAGGACAAAGAATATGAAGTGGGTTTATTTGACCAATATTAAAATGCACATATATTATCATCTTTGGCAATCTTTAGTGGATCCTTTTTGACTAATACCATAATAAAATATTTCAAGGTTTTACTTTATAAATAAGAGTTCTAGTTCTGATAAAATTTATTTTTATTTTCTGATTATGAGTAAAAGGTGATGCATTAAGGTTTTGTTTTAATGATAGAGTTATATGTAAAAGATGTTGTTGGTTACATTTAAAATTTCTCTGTTTAAGTTTAAAATATTTATAGTATCATTTCTGGTAGTCTGTATTTGACTTTTTATGGTTTGTACTTGATTGATAAGATTTGGAGTGTTTGTTTAAGAATATAAAAGGAGATATAAATGTAAAAGAAGGAAATTAACAGGGTTTATTAGATTAAGTTCATAATAGACATGCAATTGTTTCTAGTAATCCTTAATGGACATTTCCTGATTGGAAATGTCCAAAGGTTTATTGGTTTATGAAGATTGATACATAGGTTTAAATAATTATTAATATGTTTATTGAAATGAGATGAGATATAAGGAGAAGAAATTGTTGTATCTTAAGAGATGGTGATAAGTTATTAAAGTTGTATAGACTTGCTGGGAAGAAGGGAGAAATTAATTCTTTCTTTCTTTCCTTTCTTTTTTATATTTTTTCCTTTTATCTGTTTTTTTACTTTTTTATCCTTTGTAGTTTGTATTAGTTTTATTTGTATATTATCTTTAATAAAATTATTATACAAAAATCAAATAAATACACATATATACCTAGACAAGGATTTTCAGAAACTTGGGATTTATTCTCTGTTTGGTAATAGTTGACATAAAGAAAAGATGAAGAACAGATCCATTGATTAACGAGGAAACCTCTTCACTTCATGGTCACACTTTCTGGAAAGTATTTGTTGTGTCTTAAAATCATTCTTATTATTGACATTAATAGTAAAATTTGTCTTCTGCTTTTAGCTTTACTTTCCAGTTCAGAAACTACATTTCCATGCACCTGCAAAAGAAAATTTATTCATACTTTTACTGTGAAGTATCACATTGACCAAATATATAACACATTTCATATACAGGTAGTCCTCCACTTAACGCAGTTCATTTAGTGACCTTTCAAAGTTACAATAACACTGAAAAAAGTGACGTATGACCATTTTTTTACACTCACAACTATTGCAGCATCCCTACAGTCATGTGATCAAAATTCAGACACTTGGCAATGACTCATATTTATGTTGGTTGCAATGTACCATGGTCATATGATCACCTTTTGAGGCAATCTGACAAGAGAATCTTGTTAGCGTACAGCCAAACAGACAATTAAAACATGAAATAATTAAACATAAATAAAAGAAATAATTAAACATAAATAATTAAACATAAATAAAAACTAGATCATGACAGGGAAGAAATCAGAATATTACACGCAACAAAGCTAGAACAGGGGATCTACTGATTTTTTTCTTGTTTAATATACCATGTTTCCCCAAAAAAAGACTCAGTCTTATTTTATTTTGGGCCCCAAAATAAGCACCAGGTCTTATTTTGGGGGGATGTCTTACCTGCTTACCTTAGGTCCACCACAGCAGGCCTCCCAGCCCTGACACCTGTCGCGCTGCTACAAGACTTGTTCTGTGGCCACTCATGGCCAGACGCTGTGTGGCTCATTAGACCAGTGCTGTCACTCGCGGCAGGAGGCCATATGGGAAGTTGTGCCATTGTGCATACAAGTGGTGGCACCGGCATGATGCGTCACACAGCATCGTGCCATGAGTGGGGGCAACAGTGTCATGAGTCACGTGGCATCTTGGCATGAGTGGCCGCAGAACTTGGGCAGCGGCGTGACAGGTATTGGGGCATGGGGGGGGGGGCTGGCTGTGGCAGTCCTAAGGTAAGTGGGTGTGGGACATATGAGGCAGCTCCATCCCACACTCACACCCTAGCTTGATTTTTACGCATGCACCTCACCCCACCTTGTACAACCAACCAGTGGGATGGAGTGGGTGGGGCTTAATTAGGGCTTAGTTTTGGGGTAGGGCTTATATTAGGAATCAGTGTGAAAATCTGGCTGGGGCTTGTTTTCAGGGTAGGTCAAATTTTGGGGAAAACATGTACATGGAATATTATGATGCATATATAAAAGGAATAGGTTTGCTTCATGGATCTGTTATGCTGCTTTCGTCTCTCTTAACCTCCCCTCCCCAGTATGTAATACTGTGCATTATAGTCAAGAAAGATCAATATCTCATTTAAAAATAGCCAGAGTGGATTTCAGGTTGATCATCCCAGAACAAATCAGTCAGCCTCCTGTATTTGTTCAAAGCAGCAATGTTCATACATTGGTAAAAGAACAGTTAATACACCAGCCATGGAAGCTTGATTTAAGCCCCACCTATTGTGCATACGTGTGATATCCATACAAAGGGGTATGGCTTTGATCATGCTAGCGTGCTGTCTTGTTGCCTTTTTTAAAAACCTCCCCTGCAGATTCCACTGAATGATACTGTATCTCAGGGAAGAACACTAATAAGCCATTGTAGAATAGTAAATACAATCTTTACACATATTTCCTTGCCCTTAACAGTAAACTATTTACAATAATTGCATTAAAAATGCTTTCAGAATAATCCACTCTAACAATTTAGAATATCCTTTGTCAACAGTCTAAGGAGCAAGGTGATTCCTCTTCCTCATTGCATCTCACTCTTCTCTAAACATGATATATATTTAGAGAGGCTCTGGAGACCATCGACACTTTGAAATACCTAAATAAAAACAGGAAAATCTGGAAGCATGTTTCATCTGATTAAAAAGAAAATGGAGCTCTTACTGTTCTGCACAGCAAACCCCTCCTGTACAAGCTACTTTCTCTTTCTCATCCTCATCACACTTTTTGACACAACGACCACCATGTTGGGTCACGCAATTGTTAGCAGATACTTCTCCTCCTCCTCCTCCTCCTCCTCCTCCTCCTGTTCCTGCTCCTTCACCTTCACCTTCACCTTCTTCTTGAGCAACAGCTCCTAGAAGGAGACATCATTTGGACTATATGATACATGTGTCTTTTTTCCTTCTTTAAAACCATGACAGTTGAGAAGTATTATGTCACAGATGTTTTTACTCAGACCCAGAGGAATCTTCTTTCACACAGACCAAATGGTAGAATATTTTTCCTATCTTATGCCATATTCTTTATAGCTCAATTAAAATTCAACATGGGAATAATTCTTCATAATTATCCTAATCCCTTTGAAGGCTGGCTGAAAATATACATGAGAATGGGAATGTTACTCTATTAACATCATTAAATAGAAAGTTCCTCAGTGGTAATCTACAAGCATTAGGTTATAGATAATATGTTCTGCTGGGAGACTCGGTAAGATAATAAACATACAGCATCTAAAACTCATTGATCTAAAATGTAAATGTAGAGGAAAGAAATTTAGATTTAATGTGTCATCAGACCATCTATCTTCCCCATCCAAAATGTGGACATTATGGTCTTCAAAAGAGTCCTGTAATGGTTCTGTAGCAATAAAATGAAAAATTAAATGATGGGAAACAATTGCCATTAATCAATCAATCATTTTCCATTACAAGGAGAAAAAAATAATTGTACTTTCAGTTTATTGTGACTGTCTAACTGGCTGGGTTTTATTCCCCACCCACCCCCTGCTTTGTGTACAGAAAATACTAGCAGGCAAATTTATCTATCCCCATCTTTATCACCTTTACCTGTTCCCTGCTGATAAATTAGTTTTGTTTAAATCTCCTTATTTCTGGAAGCATCACAATTTTATATGGTATTCTAAGTTGTTTGCCATCATGGCTGCTCCTGAAGCTGATTTAACAAATTTCAGTGCTTATTGCTATGGTTTGACCATGGGGCAAGATTGATACTAATTCTGAATTACATACTATTTTCCCTGACTGGCCATTCCCCTGCTAATTTCCCTTCTCATCCATGCAAAGAAGAGAAATAATTGTGATGACATATCTACCAGAACCTGGCTTTTCCTTTTTTCATATTCCTTCCCGCTGCCTCCTGACTAGTACCCATTCTTTCCCCCTGTTTTTCTGTTTCTGTTTCTAATAGAAGAGAAAATATAAAGCTCAGGTTTGAGCTATTGGTGCTCCATGAGTTTGGTTGTTTGCTTGGTTGTTTCCTTGAAGATATTTCATTACCCTGCTAGTGACATTGTGACATTGATGATGTTACCTAGTTTGGTAATGAAAGATCTGCAATGTAAACTAATTTCTCTCTGTTCTTAAATCTCCATTTCCAATGTGGAAAGTTAGCCTTTTGATTTTTTTGAATAAAAAAAAATGTTTTGAAATTTCAAAACATTGTTTCCACTGGATTGGGACCAAGGCATGATTGGGATGACACTTACCTAAGTAACTTTAAGAGACAACTAGAGGATGCATGAATACATTTTAATAATAACAAGGTATGCTATAAGTAAAGAATTACACTTTCCCTGATATAAAGAAGGAAAATAAGAAAGATGGTGAAGCCACACCATCCTGTAGTCTCTTATGTTACTGCCCAGGTAGTAGAAAGGAAGGGGATTGCATGCTTGGGGATTAATATTTAATATTTAAATACTTAATATTTTCTTCAGCTTCTCATAACCTCTCATAATTTGATCTAATTTAGGGGGAGGGGGGAAGACCACATTTGAGGAAGGGACTTCTAAACTTCTAACATTTCCATTTATAATAATGGATATTAATATATACCTTACCTGGGAAAACCAAGAACATCCATGTTATCAAAGCAATAGAAAGGATGGCAAACCTCATGGTAGAAACCAGATGGAGTTCTCAAGGCAGAGAGGCAAAAACAGTGTGCTAACAAAGCGTAGTATTTTTGAAATGTTGATTACATACCCATTTATAGGGCTCTGTAAAGTACTTATGATGAATCATCCTTTCTGTAAAACTTCCTAGTACAACATGTGATTATAAAAATGCTTTGTATTTTAATTGTATGATAATGTATGGTGGAAATTATTAATTACTTCATGTAATGATATTTCCACTTTGATTGGGTTGGGAAGCAAAATCCACCCCACCCCGTACTATAGAGGATGTTGTAGGTCATAACTAAAACTAATAAAATTAAATGAACTGAACAGAATAATTAAGAGCATGGTATATGTGAAACATTTTTAAGATTACATAAATAGTTATCATCTGCCTTATAATAAACATATTAGAAAGTGTATATGTGAAAGAAAATGGTATTCAATAATCAACAAAAAGTATAATAGACTTGTTCCTCATTTACCTCTAGTAAACCTGATTCAGGTTATCTAATTTCCAACTCATATGTACCTTTTTCTCTGAAATTGAACAGTCCTTATTCTATCATTATTGACCACATTTCTTCTAGTCACTGGGATATTATTCTCTGGATATTAAATGTTTAAATTATTCTCAAATGTGCAATAAAGTGGTTAAAAAAAAGACTTCAGGAGCCAGGACATATGCATCAATATGCATACAGAGATTAATTTACAGAGAAAGATTTTGGAAATAAAGTTTGGATGAATAAGCAAAATCCTCATAATCTGAATGCTGAGCTAAAATCAAAAACCATGATGTGTATCAGCAATAAAGGAAAGAATAATTAGTCCTTACATCCATTGTAAGGTTCAGAACAAATGGTACAATAAACATAAATATTATAGCTTTGAAACTGTGCTCACAAGAGCAGAAAATGGAATTGATAGTTTCATCCAATTGAATTTAGTTACTTAACTATATTTATCAGCTGTCCCAAGAGACAAGGACTCTGTCCAGTTTAAAACAAAGACCAATAAAGCAGTACAAAAGCAGCAAGAAAGTACAAAATAAGTTTCACTCTATTTTGTCTATTTATTTATTTCACTTGTACACTGCCTATCTCATCTAGAAGTGACTCTGGTTTTTTTAAAAATTAAAAGCTAGTAAATGATAATAGTAGTAATTTAACATTGTAAGCCACCCAGAGTCATCTTGCGGTAAGATGGAAAGCAAACAAAATAGATTAAACAACTGTCATAAAACATTTGTGGTTGTGTTAGCCATATTGTTGACTTTTCAGCTTAGTCTAAACAGCCTACTCCTGTTAAAATATATGGAGTTGTTGAAAGTTACCCAAGGAGCTCCATCGTTGAGTATGCACTTGAAAGTGGATATTTTTCATTGTATTCCTACCCTCTAGTTGCTACATCCTATTAGCCATGTAAGACCAATCATTCAGTCTGCTGATGTATTTTAAATCACCGATGACTAATAAGGCAGTAAAATAAATGGCTGATGATTTCCATGATCAACTTAAAATTTGAAATCAACAGAACATGTGAGCAAGATGTACTCCTTGTGATTAGAGACTGGAATGCCAATGTTGGAAACATTAAAGAGGAAAACTAGTTGGCCTGTTTGATTTAGGAAACTGAAATGAAGGAGGCTGACTTATGAGTTTCTGTCCAATCCAATGATAATTAACACCGTATTGAGAAAAAGCATGAAAGCTCTTTTCCATATATTTTATGGCACAAGTGATCTACTTTACTTTGGTAAAATATCTGTTTAGAGCAGGGATGTCAAACTCATGTTGTCATGGCGGTGTCTTGTGACATATCAGGACTTTTTCCCCTTTACTAAACGAGGCGTGGGCATGGCCAGTGTGTGATCCATCCGGCCTGCAGGCCAGGAGTTTGACAGCCCTGGTCTACAGTATAGGTGAAGAACAATAAAGGAAACTGCTTAGATGAGTCTCCACATGTCTTTCTTGGTTTTTAGAGTGATATCAATCTTGCCAAGCTCATTATTCTCCAAAGAAAGGAAAAAAGTAAGAATGGCAGTGGATCTATAAGAGCACCAATTGCTCTTGCAGCAGCAGTATTACAGCATCAACAAGAAATAGATGCCCAGGTCACAAATTTACAAGCTGCCATGATGCAACTGATGTAGCAGGTGAGACAGAATGTGCAACAAACAGCGGGTGCACTGGTAGTTCAGCTGGTCTTGCACTTTCATCACTGCCTATTGAGACATACAATATGTAGATGAGGCTGACCTGTCCTTTATTTATTCACTGTTAAACCAGATCTGTTGAATTTCCAATGGACCCCATATGAGAGCACATTTCAGTGAAAGCATTTAAAGTGAAGATTTAACAGGGCAACAGGAAAGGGTGAAGATTTAGCTACCAGCAGGGAATTTCAGTTGGAGTGAGCAAGTCCTAATTTATGAGTTTATTAATGTCTTTGAAAAAGCCTTTACAGAAGTAAAAGATAAAAAGTTTGTGTACATACATATATACACATACCTATCAGGCCTTGCTAGCAACAAGGCCTGATAGGCATGTGGTATTTAACTGCTTTAGAACTGAAGCCAAAATTTGAAATCTCTTAGTGGCGGTGGGCAATGACTGAAGGATGAGGGAGCAATTCAGACAGCAATGGTTTTCTCCCCTCATGGTCCGGAGCTCCGTGGGGGTAGGACCGCTCCGGTGACGTCATTGTCCCGGAGCGGTCATTCATGGGGCTGGGCTGGCGGGCGAGGGGCGGCAAAAGGTGACTGTAACCTTTCTCTTTCTTTCCCTCCCTCCCAGCCACCCTTCCTCTTCCTTGCTTCCTTCTTTCCTTCTCTTTCTTTCCCTCCCTCCCACCACCCTTCCTCCTCACTCCTTCCTTCCTT
>JANHGD010030415.1:0-13836 GCA_027560375.1 Imantodes cenchoa
CTTTCTTTCTTTCTTTCTTTCTTTCTTTCTTTCTTCCTTCCTTCCTTCCTTCCTTCCTTCCTTCCTTCCTTCCTTTTTTCTTTTCACAAAGTGCTACCACGCTGAGTAAAATAAAACATTTCTATTACGCTTTCAATTTTAAAGCAGTTTTTTTCAAATTAATAGGTAATCCTCCCAAAATCCAATTTCCTTGCTTTATCACACCGTTAATATGTAATATAATCTCCAAAGCCAATGCAAATTTTTGGTCAAGTAACAGCGGTACTTTATTTACCATAATTTTTTGAGCAGTAGTTCTTTGGTTATATTTTACTCAAAACTTCCCACAGAAACACCCAATTTCAACAGGAAAGATATCAGTATTTCTATTTTAAAAAACCCTTTCAACAACTAGAGATGTATCGCACATTTTTATTTGTGTTTTTTACTTTTAAACAGAGTAATAGACATTTTTTCATTTTAATACATGGATTGAAGTAATGAACAGGACCACATAACACAAGAACTATAAATAAATCAGAAACATTGGAGACTTAGTAATATCATATACAATATATATCCATAAAATCTCTCTCTCTTGGGACATACATCTGCCCAATATATGGATGGACTTCTCATGTATGAGTTTTTTAAAAAAAATACTTACTAAAATATATTGATATTAATATTTCAGTTAATTTTATTCTTACTAATATAATAGTTTAAAATTAAAGGCTGTACACACCTATTTTTCCAAAGTTTCACAAATAAGAGAGCAAAGACTTCGTATGATTTTTACATGTAAATTAAAGGGGGAGGAAGCATAACATGCACTTTAAAGTACAAGTAATTTCATTGTCAAGATAGTTTAAAAATTGAAGTTAAAAAGGAGAGTGAATATTTTGGTGAGTTATATAAAGATAGGATTTCCTTACAATCTTTATTTTCAGCTACCAGTAGAATTCTTTTTGTTTCTTCAATAATGTAACAGAGACCACTAATTACACTTTCTAATATATTTTAGAATATATTTTCCAGGAACTGAAGTAAAAAAAAATGTACTATTTTTAAATAGTGCATTATCTTTTTAAAAAATGCCTTAGTTTTTATTTTTTCGTATTGGAACAATATGAACAATAGATATGGCTTTCTATTTGAGATTTATTTTTCTAATATAACTATCCATAAACTTCAAATTCTAATAATCATAATGTTTTATCAACAGAATAGAATAAATAAGCTATAGTATATAATCAGCTAAGCTACTCAGGTGCAACGAAGTGTTCTACTCTCAACTACTTCTTATCCCAAACTGTTAAATATGGCACAAAATAATCTGTAGTATTCAACAAGTTTGTAATACAATCATCTTTTATTTAAGCTAAATTGTGTACCTTCTGTACTGTAAAATTTGCTTTTATGGAATAGTACTGCCATCAAACACAGCAAATCAAAATCATTACATCATAACAAATTTTCAATTAATCTGTTTTAAAATAATATTTATTCAACTTGCTGGGAATTTTCTATACACAGATCCAACAGAAATTAATAAAAATGGCAAAGGAGACATTGCATATATCCATTTCATTAAAAGTTACATAGGAAATATGACTGGTAGATAGTGTTGCTTCTTGAAGTAATCTATTGCAAAATTGTAACATATCTTTACTGTTAAGAATTATGTTTATAATTCCTTTTTGTACAATCTAAAGCTAAATTCCACTTAAATGTTTGCATTCTGAAATAAATTTGACTTACATAAACACAGTTTCAGGGTGCTAAGCTCTTTATAACTTACATTAGACTGTTTTTTTAAATTAAAGTACTTTTTTGAGTTTTTTCACATTAAAAAGACAAAGCATAATTTCACTAATACAGCTTGCGCTATCAGAAGTTTCTTCTTCATTCTACATTTTCTATATCTAAGGCTATTATTCTTAACTTAAACATTCTTATTTCTATGTACAATTTTATACATGTTATTTATTTATTACTTTACATCTATTTACTTTTTACATTTACATTTATTTTGTTACATCATTTTATGTTACTTTACATGTTATTTTTACTTTCCCTCTATTCCATCTATTCCATATTTTGTAATGCATTGTTTCACTTACTTGTGATGCATATTTAACAATTTTATCATCCTTAACTAGTTTGAAAAATGTTGAAATATTTTACAAAAAAAGGAACAGATTTGTATAGTTTAATATCATAAAAGCAGTGAATTTAAAATTAAAGAATGATCATACAGCTATTTTTTAAATCAATAAAATATTTAAATAATAGCAATGCAGAGCTTACCTGTAATCTACATTTTTTTCCATCACATACTGTGAAATGATTGTCTTGAATATCTTCTGTAAATTGAAAGAGATGTAACAATAAATTTGCCGAATGATCAGATATAATACAGGAAGCCTATATATGTTTAAAATATGATCAGGATTTCAAAAGTTTTAAAAATGCTACTTCCAGGAAGGGGGGGAAATGAAACCACCAGAATGCTATTTAGAAGATATTTGAAGAACATTAAAAAAAAGTTCAATGACTCTTGAATCTGTGTATCTATGCAAGGACATGGAAAGATGTGTTCATCAACACAACCAATACAAGCTGTTTGTTTAAATTACGCAGATTTTAATTTTCTCCATTTAAAAAAAGTATTACTGAAACATATTTGTAAATAAAAAGTCTACAGGGTATCTTTTTGTGAAGCCAAAAAAATCCTTTTTTTTTCTTAAAAAACCCCCAATGGAATATCCTGATGCTAATTGTCCTTTTGAAGAAATTCTCATTCATTTCCAAAATCAGCTCATAACATTTTAACTAATGCTCCATGAATACTACTATAGCATCTACTTGTAAAAAGCTTCAAAAAATTAAGCTTAATTTTTCACCATAAAGGCATTTTTTTCAACATCACTATATATCTACTATTTTCATAATTCTTTTTTTTCTTTTCTTTTTCATTTAATATCATATTACTTAGGCAATAGATGCACACTATTCCAAGGATAAAGGCCTATATAGGGCCATTTAAAGACTCAATTTATAACAGATAATCAATACCTTCCCCTTTTTCAAAGGGAAAATTTGGGATTTCAGTACAAGAACTAAATCAGGTTTGAAATAGCCTTTTTTCTCCAGATTTTAATCCTGATAAAAGTATGTTGATATAACTTCTTTTATATTTACCCTTACTGTAGAAGTTCAGCTGTATTTCCCTGAGACAAAGCCCATTTCTCTCTTATTTTAAAAATTAATTAAATAGAACACTGTCTCAAATATTTTCCCCAGTTCTTTCTCTTAACGTTTGTTGTATAATTTCTTGGTCACTAAATTTTTCTTTTTGTTTTAGTTTTGTATTAAATTGATATATATCTTTACCTGAATCTGTGAAGAATTAACTGAATGAGTAACACTCTTTGTTTTCATATAGTATCTTTGTGTTTTGTTTAGTTTGGACAAGAAATATGCCCTCTGGGAATTGAATTAATAAGTATTCCCTAACTTAAAAAACCACAACAAACCAAAACAATTCCTCCCCTCACGTTGGCTTATTAAAATCTCCATACAAAGCTATTATAGGTTGCAATAGTATAGCAGAGCTAGTTTGAGGGTACGTATAACTTTCCCCAAAAGAGAGGAAGTTCAGACTTTCACAATTTAGAATAAATATAATTGACAAAAGGCCTGAAGTTCTAAGGTACAGTTTAAATTCTCCCACTTGACCTGGGCTTAAGAAATACCTTCTTAATTTTCTAATGTTATAGAAGATATTGAAAATCAGATTTACATTTAAATGTTATTTGCTAGGGAGTTTGATATTTAAGGTAGAAAGGTTGGTATATTCTACTTCTAAACCATTTGTTCTTGCTACTGTTGCTCCATTGCAGCTTTGGATGTCTTAATTGTTTACTTTTAAATTGCTTTCAATGAATTCCTAAAAATTAACAATTATATTTATTTACATTTACATTTATGCTATTTTTTTTACTACTATTGCTGCTATTTAAAAAAAAAATCTTCATTTGTACACATGCAAATATTCCTGTCTCAATAAAATCAGTTGCTGCACAGCATTGTGTATGATGAATTTCTAGAACCCAAATTTTATCCTAATACACATCTGACTCTATTTAAAACAGACTTGCTTTTATCAAAATTGATTATTTCAAATTCCTTTTTCTCTAACTTTATACAAAACACTAGAATTAAGGTGAGTTAAGTTATCTTTTGAAACCCTATAGCTGGATCCATTTTAAAAATGTATTTAAAATTCCTCTTGCACAAAATCAACCACAATTGTGAGTTTAATTAATAAAATCAAAGTATGGATTGCTATTTAGGTCATACTGTTTCTCTCTCATGCCGTGTGTGCATGCATTATATAAGAAGCACAGCAGTTTAGATTAATGATTTTAGACTAGTGAGAAGTCACAAAGGCAAATCATGCCATAGATCCTTACCAGATTTCAATAAACTTGTGACATTTTTAGGAGTCTGTTTTATGCTTCAGCTTGTTTTATTTTTATTTTTAAAATCTGGAAAACAAGCAAACAACCCCAATAGTTCTAGTTTCAAAAATCCCGATTAAGTCACTAAATAAAGATGCACTTCTAACTCTTAGATCACTGGCCACAGAGAATCAGGATTCCAGAGAAATCTCTTTCCACAGTTAATTCCAAGAGTGCAAAGCTAGTGCCACAAGTTTTTTTGGCAACAGGGGTTAGGAGAAAGTCCCAGATGGGCTATTCCACGGTTATGGTAGCCAAAGTTCTGAATTCACTGTCAATGGAGATGCTCAGTCATCCAGGTCATGGTTGTCCCAAAGGTGCTTTTTTTCATGAGGCAACTGGATTTTCTTTTTTTTCTTTGAAGACATTTTGCTTCTCATCCAAGAAACTTCTTCAACTCTGAAGATGCTTCTTGGATGAGAAGCGAAACATCTTCAAAGAAAAAACAGAGAGTCCAATTACCTCTTGGGGAAAAAAGCACCTTTGGGATTTTAAATTCACTGCATCAAAAGACCCTCATTATCTTAATCTATATCAGACTTTTTAAAAAAAAAGCTAAAAAAAAGTCACTTTGGGGGAGGACATATAAATTTAATAAATAAATAAATAAAAATAAATAAATAAAAACAGAAAGCAGTAATAAATCGGTGAGATCTACTGGGATATTAAACTACACCATCCTTTCCCAAGTTTTTTGTTTTCCAACAAGCTTTTGAGTGCAAATCTCCAGAAACAGGCTTGTAGGTTGAGCTCCCAAAATCAAATTGAGTACCTGAAGAAAGCAGGCTTGCTCTATTAATACTTGGTGGAATTAAAACACTAATATTTGTTCTTAAGGAACTGCAGGGTTCCAAGAACACTTCTTAATCTTAACTGGAAAAATACTATATCTTTCATAGTGATGACGATAAATGATTTTTTAAAAAATATAATTTTTATTGAGAAAATTTTTAACAAGGTAAAAACCATAAAAGAAAAACAAGAAAAATAGAAAGTAGTGAAACAAAGAAAAAAAAAAGGAAAAGGAAAGGAAAATAAAGATTATAAAGCACCTTCTCTAGTTAACACGTACATTTATATTTTTCCCTCTCTTCCTAAAGTTACATCATAATTTTCTCTTCCCAATCTTTAAACTCATAATTACGAGTTACTTTTTCTCTCTCTCCTTTTTTAAAAAAAAAGTCCATAAAGATTTTCCAGTCACAAATAAATATAGCTGTTAATTGTTCTCTAATCAACAAGTTAATTTTGCAACTTCTGCTACTTCCATCGTCTACACCAAACATTCTCTGTTGTGAGTTTTTCAGTTTTGCTATTTTTGCATATATAATGGTCTTGCATGAGTTATCATATATAAAAGTAGTCTTTCATGACTCTTTTTTAATTGACGGTCCATTAATTCCAGCAAAAAAATGCAAATAAAATTGAGCTGCAATTTTGATTGTTGGTTTCATCCTAGATCTTTGTGACTAGTATAAAATAAAATAAAATGTATTATTTTTGTAATTAAATAACTATTAAACGAAGTAGTAGGGGCATATAAGTTTTATTTATTTCAGGTTTAAAACCATCCGTCTTTTACTATCTACAATATAAACCCGGGGGCTGGATTTGACCCACGGAGTGCTTAGATCTAGCCCGCGGGCCACCCTGGAAACTGCAAAGACTATCCCACAATGCCCTTGCTAGAGAAAACAGGTGGCCCTCCCAAGCTCTTTTTTCATTGGCAGAGAGTTGCAGAATACAGTTTCAGCTGAAAATGGAGCTCAGGAACCCGTTTTCGCTGGGAGTGTCAAGAAGCAGTGCCCCCAACACAAGTGACATCGAACTGGCCATGCCCCCCAGTCATGTACCCACCCCTTGAAGTCAAACACAACCCTGATGCGGCCCTCAATGAAATTGAGTTTGACATCCCTGGCCTAGATTGTAAGAATCATAGTGACAAAGTTATAAAAAGCATGAGATTGGCAAATAATAGGTTAGGATATTAAGCCTGATGGCAACTTGGTATTCCAACCATGAAAACCTAATTTACAAAGCTTTATAGCAGACAACTAAAATAAACCATAATAATGGCTTGGAATGATATCTAAAAACCATTTTGGTTTGCAAATCATTGTTTATCATTTAACATTTTGCATGAATTTATCATCACAAAGTAATTTGATTCTTCAAAATAAAATTAAAACAAACTTTACTGCAGTAATGAACTCACCTACCTCCCAACACAATTTATTAATCACTACATGTTTGCAAGATTAAAATACTGCTTAAACTTCTTTAAAATGAGTAATAATTAAATGGAGGAGGTATCAGATTTGGGTAGGGCAAAATTAATAATTAGGGGATAGTGGAAATATAATGAAATGTATTGAATTCTATAATACACATCTATGTAAATAGACTTTTGATTGTTCTGTATGTTGAGAAAATTTATTGGGATATGGAACTTCAAATTGTTTCCTCTGAAAAAAGCAACAGAGTCCTATTGCAATTTAAAAGCTAACAAAATCAGTTGTGGAGTTTTTTTTAATTATCTGCTACAGTAAACTAAATTACAAAAAATATATTTTTTGTCTATGAACACTTATGTTATAACCAGTAGCTTAAATAACTCATATGAAACCATAATGTACAGTTCGTTGGCTTTGTTTTAATCTATGCAATGTTTTTTAAACTTGGCAACTTTGTGTGGACTTCAACACCCAGAACGGTGGCTGAGGAAATCTGGAATTTGAAGTCCACACATCTTAAATTGCCAAGCTTACTCTAGAGGCTTTGCACTGCAAAATTAATGGAAATTTAGTTTTTAAAATTAACATATTCTTGATTTTTATCTTGCATTGTTTTAATTGTTTGCATTTTTGTTACTGTTACTGTCCAGAGCTATCTGGCACAACATGGTCATTTAAATCTTGTAAACAAACAAATACTGTTTTAAAAACTTTAAAGGTAGAATGGCATATATATAACATTTTTCTGCTATCTAATGGTCACCCATACATTTACCATCATTTAGCCTGAGAATCACAGAGTGCTGGTAAGACATGTTCCATAAATATGAAAGATAATAAAACATCTATCTTCTTATATTGGCACATATTTTATTTTGAATTTAAACTCTGAACATCTCTGAAGGATAGACTAGCATTAGAAAGGCAAGACATCCCATTCCTGAGTAAGTGAAGAATTAAAAAACGAATACTGTATGATTGTTTATGGTCAGGTTTATGATTTTGAGAGTAAGGTAAGACCAGATTTCAAAGTTTTCTGATTTCTAGTCCAGTGCCTTGTCAAACTGATCCTTCATTGAAATATTCACTACAAATAAAATAATAGTTTATTTAACCTTGTTTATTGAATAAATATAATAGACTAGGTTTTTGGAGCCATAATTCTAAGTCAAAATTAAGGAAACCCAAATATATATATAACTAAACCGTCTACTGGGCTATAGTATTAAATTTAATTTTAGATCAGTTCTTCCATTTTATGTCAATGTCTTAAATGTGATACCTGAAAAACTAATTGAATTGTTTTTGGTACAGTTGCTTCTGCCAAAGTCTGTAAAAAATCTGGCATAACATATAATACTAAACTATATATTCAAATCATAACTTGATCAATACACTCTAGGGGCCTGATTCTCATGTAATGGTATAGTTGGATTCCCACTTCATATGATAAGAAACCAGACAAATCACATTCAGTGAAATTATTGTTTGAATTCACACATTATCTGAACGATAATATATGTGATTATCTGCTTATATGTGATTATATGTGATTAAATGCTGCTTATATGTGATTAAACACAATGCATGAATCAAGCCACAGTAGTCCTAAAGGTGCTGGATTACTGAGAATCTCCATAGACATCAAGTAAACAGTAGCTTAACATTAAGTACAAATTATCTCATGAATCCAACATCCTTAAACCATGATATGTTATTTAGGAAATTGAATTTCATTAATACCATACACTGCAGACCCTCCTATATCTTTAATATTTGCTTTAGTTCATGGAAGCAAAATGTACTGCATTTTAGATGGGATCACAGATGTGTGAAGCCATAAATCATGGTTTATATAACAGAGCAAAAATATGCAAAGCAATTGCATTTACATTGTATGTGAAGTATTAGAAGGCATGTGATGTGAATTAATTCAGTGATTCCAGATAATTTTGTAATATTTTCCCAAGTGGAAGATTTAATTGATAGAAGATCCTTCATTATTTTGCTAGTTCTACTATTAAGATGCCACAACATTTTTTTTAAAAAATGGTCCATTTGAAATATCCAGCAAGCTAGAGGTAATAATAATCCTAATGCAGTCCCAAGTGTTAGATTTGTTTATACCAGTTTGTTGATATAAATACATTACTCATATGTAAATTCATTTGATTCCAATGAAAATTAAGTATTTCCTCTGCATTAGGATTTATTGGTTTTGAAAAATTTACTATTTTTGGAAATGCTTTCTTGAACCACAAGCAATCATTACTGAAATGAATGGAATTTTGAGAAGCAAACTTCAATATAAAGTGATATGTTTATGAAAAAAAGAACCCACGTTATTCTTAAAATCCTAGTTTATGGATGCATAAGAAGTAGATTTTTAAAAAAGCAGGGGGGGAAATCTATTCTTACAACGTAAACAATGTTATTTCCATAATCAGAATCTGATAGTATTACCATCTGATATCTCACATAATCTGAAGCATGCTTGGTTGATTCAAAGCCATATATTTCATATTTAGTGAAATGATCACAGTCATTTTAACAAATTCTTTCAGTATGTCTAATCGTAATTACTGCACACAATTTAAATAAATCAGGCATTCCTTTTGTAAAATTTGCAAGCATGCAATATGTAGATTAAACTTTGATTAATAATTTTGATCTCTATCTAAAATACTAGTATTGTCCTGTTTTTATACTGCTCCATTTAATTTGGAAAACTGTAAGGTCTTTAATTTGGAAGAGGCCCAGGCAGTTCTTAGATATATTAACAAATGTTTCCATCATAAGTAAAATTAAGTGAGCATTAGCTTTTGAACTATCAGCATATAGTTCTGTACGTAGCAGTACTTCTTACATGGAAAGACAATTATTTTAAATAAGACTTTCATTACAATTAAGGCTCAGCTAAAATGCAATAATAGTTTATTGATGCTGCTGTAACACTGTAGATTCAAATGAATTGTTTAAAATAACATTTCTCTATATTCTGAGATTTACAGTGTTGAATGAAAAGCATACAGTTTGGAAGAATTAGACAAGGAAATGGAGTTTATATGGGGTTTTTTTGCTTGTGTTTTTTATTTCAATGATAAGAATTCTCATCTATATCTATCTATCTATCTATCTATCTATCTATCTATCTATCTATCTATCTATCTATCTATCATGGAAACTAACTTTTAAGTGGATAGGTAAAGTTATAGTTTAAATTATCTCCAATAGGAAAATGTTTTTCTAATCATATACATATTAGACAGATGATAGATAGATGATAGATAGATAGATAGACAGACAGACAGACAGATTTAAAATCTAAACAGATCTGTTTAACAACCAGGTTTATTTTTTCTTTAGACTGTAACGTGTGGATATACTGCATTTCCTTGCTACAAAAAAAATATGAAAAGTCACTTAAAAAAGAATTTAAAACCCAGGAAATACTTGAAAACAGAAAAAAAAATTCCTTTGCTTCATTCCAGTATATGAAACAAAAAATATTCCTATTCAAGTCATACATCGATTTTAGTTTTTTTCTTTAAAATCCTTCATATGTAATATAAAATATTAATAATATTTAATGAAAAAAATCAAATACTATTTCAAAACGTTTTTATGTTTTTGTGCTTTGCAATTGAAATTTTCATAGTAATCTTTAGTTAAATCCTTTTATCAAATGCATACTAGAAAAAAGAAGTTAAGCAAATTGATATAAAAACTGTTTTTTTCAGCCGTTGTGGGTAACATTTGCTGCTTTCGTTAAATAAAGAATAAATGTTACCTAAGGTGGGGAATGATTTAAGTACACTGTGGCAGTTTGTCATTTTTAACAGAATAACAGAGTTGGAAGGGACCTTGGAGGTCTTCTAGTCCAACCCCCTGCTCGGGCAGGAAACCCTATATCATTTTAAACAAATGGCCGTCCAATCTCTTTTTAAAAACTTCCAGTGTTGGAGTATCATTTCTGGAGGCAAGCCACTACAGTTGAGCACATCACTACCACATCACTACCATCACTACCATGAACACAAGGCTCTGTCTTAGGCGCAGTACTCTTCAATATCTTCATAAATGACTTAGATGTTGGAATAAAAGAGGAACTCATTAAATTTGCAGGTGACACTAAACTGGCAGGAATAGCCAACACCCCAGAAGACAAGCTCAGGATCCAAAAAGTTCTTGACAAACTTGAACAATGGGCCCTATCCAACAAGATGAATTTTAATGTGGAGAAAAGCAAAGTTTTACTTTTAGGCAAGAAAAATCAAAGTTATAAGTACAGATTAGGGGAGAGCTGGCTCAAGAACAGTAACTGTGTGAGAGGGACCTTGGAGTTCTAGTGGATGATCACTTGAATATCAGCCAGCCGTGTGCGGCAGCAGCCAAAAAAGCTAATACAATCCTGGGTTGTATAAACAGAGGCATAGACTCAAAATCACATGAAGTATTAATGCCGCTTTACAAAACCCTAGCAAGGCCATACCTGGAATACTGCAACCAATTCATCACACTACAAAAAGGATGTTGAGACTTTGGAAAAAGTGCAAAGACGACCAACTAATATCAGATCAGATCGAAGGTGACGAAGTTCTAGGCTGTCTAAGCCCAAAATTTCAAAATTAATAAGTGAATAAGGAGATGAATTCAAGACCACTCCTTTAATTTTATTGAAGTGGGAAGTAGAAATGCTTGGCCTTTCATCTGTGGTTACAAAAAAGAGAACTTGAAGTTCCTTCTCTCTCTTCCTCTTTTGAACCGAATTCTGAAAGGCAGGGAAAATTTTCAAACTTTAGGAGCAGGTTCTCGCTGGGATTTCCCATCAAATGGGCATTCGAATGAAAGGGAAGCCCTAGAATAGCACTCGTGGAAAAACACGTGATCCACTGAGTCCTTAATCTCCCCAGGCAACTGAGGGGTCCATAGCTATGATGTTCATCCATCATGTTTGAAGAGGACCTAGACATCTTCATGGGAATTGGTGGGGGAGGAATTGTCAAGACTTGCGCGTGAATTGGATTAAAGTGAGGGAGGGGTACGCATAGTTGGCCTCACTCTCTCTTCCCAGATTCCATCTTGCTCCAAATAGCAGGACAAGAGTTGAGACAGTTGGAGATGGGCTGGGCGCAGTGGTTGACCAGGGCGTCTTTCGTGTCTTGCCGTGCTCTTAGCGTACCACATTGCTTGCAGAGACAGCCTTCATGACCGGTGTCCTATCCTAGTAGATTTCATCCGCTCAGGCCACCAGGATCTGTCTTCATATGCTGTGAGCATGTGAGTTGGACCCTACTCTCATCCACAAGCACAATCGCCCCCTCCCCTCCCTTTCCCACCTATACACGTTGCCACCTTCACTCAAAAAACCACAGCTCTGCAACTAGACATATTAGTCCTTGACTTATGACCGTAATGGGGTCTGGAAAGCTAAGAGGAATCCAGAACATGTTTTCAGGCATTTTATTTTGTTTTAAACCAAAGAAAAGAAACCCATTTGTGGAACCCAGCTTATAAAACAGGATAATCAGAGGCCATCCAATAAGGTTTTTCAGACATTTTGAGAGCCAATTTGGTTTAGTAGTTAAAACACCAGGTTAGAAAGTTTAAGATTGTGAGATCTGGTCCCACCTTAGCCATGAAAGCCAGTTGGATGACTTTGGGGCCACTCACTTGCTCTTGGTCCAATTCACTTCACAGGGATGTTGTTGTGGGGGGAAAGGAGGAGGAAGAAGTGTTGAATATGTTCACCGCCTGGAGTTATTTGTAAAAATAATAATAAATGCAAATAAATAAGTAAATAAATAAATTTGAGGTACATATCGCAAGTTTCTTTTCAGGAATTCCTGTTTGGCATGGAGTCAATAATGGATTTACTTAGTTCAGGGGTGTCCAACTGTGGCAACTTTTAAGATTTGTAGATCTTAACTCTCAGAATTTCTTTAGCCAGTATGGCTGGCTGGGAATTTCTGGGAGTTGAACTCCAAGTCGCTAAGCCCTGACTTAATATATTTTCTTGAAAACTCACAAGAACCCTGGTCTAAAATTTGCAAGCTTTCTGACAGACCTTCTCTGACTTGAGAAGATGGTCAGAATATTTCCAACTACTTGAAACTTAGACGGAGATGAAAGTGCTGGGGGTGGGGGTGGGGCTATTATATTGTTTGGTTGATTCTACTTCAGTTTTATTTGGATACCTGTACATTTAATGGTTGTTACCTGCCTTGAGCTGCAGAGCAAAACTTTAAAAAAATATCTTGGCAGTCTGTGAAAAATCACCATTTCTGCAGGTTCTTGAGGCTGAGCTATCCTCTTTTATCTTGTCACTTCAGACTTAATGAAAGGTCTGTAACCCTGAGCATCCAACGGATAACTTTCTTTTGCCTCTTCCTGAGGGAAGTTTGGCCTACTTGCCTTAAAATGGTACAATTCTGTGTGCGTGAAGCAGCGAGAACATAATGTCTGAAGCTTTCACCTGAATGTGCCGCTACATTTCACATTGGTGCCAGCTTCAGTAAAATGATCCCTGACGGACACTTCGCCATCTGGTACCCTCTTTTCCTCCAGGCCTCCTCCCAGATGGTGCCCTCTTCTTTCTCTCCTACTTATCACCCAATAGTCTACAGATCGGGCAGCCCCCCAAATCTCCTGAATTCAATCTTTTGCTACGCGTTAAGTTATGTTGTTTTTGTTTTGTTTTTTAATGTATTTTCTGTATCGGCGCTGTGACTCTTGATTCAAAGTGTTTGTTTTTTGGAAAAAATAAAGTTGCCTTTTTGTTTACCAGAAACCTGTTTTGAATGACATTCTTGACAGTGTCAGCTTCATTGAGAAAAGTTGGGGTTTAGAACCTAGGAATGGTCCCCATCCCTGTATTTTTAATCACAGCAAGACATTTGGCATTCTGTGTGGGTCATCAGCCATGCTTCTTGTCTTACCCCAGTGATGAACTAGAGCAGGGGTCTCCAACCCTGGTAGCGACCCGCCCATTGCACAACGGCTCCGCTGCCGTTGCAACTGGGCCGTCACGGGGTGCCATGTTTTTTTTTATTTTTTGCTTTCTGTGCATGCACAGAAAGCAAAATCCTGCGAGGGGA
>JANHGD010035850.1:0-13590 GCA_027560375.1 Imantodes cenchoa
TGTCCTAGGGAGCCATTGGATTTCTTGTAGACTAAGACATCTAGGAAGGGAAGTTGGTTGTTAGATTCTGTTTCCATAATGAACTGTATTTTGGGGTGTTGGCTGTTGAGGTGTGTGAGGAAGTTGTCCAGTTTTTCTTTTCCTTGTGGCCAAATTATGAAGGTGTCACCTCCCGCCTACCATTCATTTGGAAACCTGCCCTAATTGATAAACGAATCTCTAACACAAAGATTAACACCATACCCACACACACAAAAACAGTATGTATGTATGTAATGTGTTTAGTCCAACACATTTACATACATAATCATTTAGGTACTCAGGACATTGTGGAACCCTAGTTGACCTGCGCAACTCAGTTTGGGCGTTGTCTTTGGGCGGAGAGGATGGGTTTTCCCTCTCTGGCTCCACCTATGGAACCTCCTGGAATGGCTTGGGCGGGGTCAATGGTTCGACTGGAACTGACTCGAAGTTGTCAATGGGTGGTGATTCTGGTTCTTCAGATAAGTGCACCAGGTCCCTTGGATCAGCATTAACTGTAGGAAAATTATCATTAGAGCCTTGTTGACAGTCAGCATTTAATGGATGGCAGCTGTGCAAATGGTCAATGTGGCACCGCCATTTTCTACCATCTGCTAGCAATACCCACTATGATTTTGGGCCTGTTACTTCTAGACTCTCCCCAGGTAGCCATAGGGAACCCTCTGCAAAGTTCCTAGCAAACACTGTCATTTATATTGAACGTTCTTGTTCATTCTGGGCTGTTCTGCTCTCTTTGATCTGAGCAGTTGGGGTGTAATCTGTCTATTATGGACCAAAGCTTTCAGCCCATCAATAGCTCTGCTGGACTTTTGCCCGTTACCATGCTAGGGTTGATATCTTGCTCCAGGAGAAATTTGTCAGCTCGGGCTTGCCAATCGCCCGGTCCTAACTGTCCTAAAGCCTCTTTCACTGCCTGTACCATTTGTTCAGCTTGCCCATTGCTGCTAGGATGGAAAGGTGCTACCAAAGTGTGTCTTATTCCCAATTTGGCTAGGAATCCCTCGAATGGTGTTGCTGTGATTTGCGGCCCATTGTCTGAAACTATAGTATCGGGCAACCCATGTGTAGCAAACGTTTCTGAAGCATTCAGATAACAGCATCGGTGGTAGTGGTAGAATTATTTCAAGCCATTTTTAATAGCATCTATAATAACCATGAAAGTTTGCCCATGGAATGGACCTGTGAAGTCAATGTGGATGTGAGACCATGGGGCCCTGGGTTGCTCCCACTCATGCACCAGGGATTTTGGGGGGGATGCCCTGGACTCCTGGCATGGGGTACACCCTGCGACCCATTCCTCTATTTGCCTGTCCATGTTGGGCCACCACACATAGCTCCGAGCCAGCTCCTTCATCCTAACAATCTCTGGGTGCCCCTCGTGTAATGACTTTAGAATATCCTCTCAAAGCGACAGAGGAACAATGATGCCCCCACCCCCTAATAGGCACCCCACCTTGCACCAAAATTTCATTTTGCCTTTGCATGTAGGGCTTGAATTCAGGCTTAACTGGCCCTTGCGGTCACCCCCTCCATACCTAGTTCAGAATAGTATGGAAAATAGAGTCTTTAGCAGACTGTGCAGTAATATCAGCCGATGTGATCAGGCCCAGCACAGCACAGTCAATCAGCAGTACAGGGACACTCAGAGTCCGGCAATGGGCTCTGGCTCAGGGCATCAGCGTGCCCCATGTCATTGCCCGGCTGGTGGATTAGTCTATAGGAGTAAGCAGCCAAAAAGATAGTCGAGCAGGTCAGTCATGGAGAAAGGGAGGCCAGAGTGGGCCTATCGCCAGCAATGAGCCCTAATAAGGGCTTATGGTCTGTGATCAGCTCAAACTCTCGCCCAAATAGGTACTCGTGAAACCGCTTAACTCCAGCAATGGTGGCAAGGGCTTCACGGTCCAGTTGGCTATAGTTCCTTTCTGTGCTAGAAAGTATTTTGGAGAAATAGGCAATGGGGGCCTCGTAGCATTAGGCAGTCTGTGGCTCAGCATAGCCCCCACTCCAAATGGTGATGCATTGCAAACAAGCATGACATGCAAGGTTTCGCTGAATTGGATTAGGAAACTGTCCTCAGAAAGCAGGTCCTTTACAGCCCTAAATGCAGTGTCCTGGGATGGTCCCCAAACCCATGGAGCTTTCTTAGAGAGTAGTTTATGTAAAAGCTCAGTGATGGTGGCTTTGTTAGCAAGAAAAATACTATAGAAGTTCAACAATCCCAGGAAAGCCTGGAGTTCCATTCTATTGGTACAGGGGCTTCCCTAATTGCCCTGATCTTGCCCCTAGTGGGGTGTATGCCTGACCCATTTATATGATACCCCAGAAATTCAACTTCTGGCACCCCAATCTGGCACTTGCTAGTCTTTGCCCTGAGCCCAGCAGCTCTAAACCTCACCAAAACCTCTCTGAGCCTTTCCCTTAACTGAGGTTTGTCTTTGGCCATAATTAGAATGTTGTTGAAGTAGGGGATGACACCTGGTAACTTGTTTAAGACCCTTTCCATAATGCCTTGGAAAATACTGGGGGCAACACTGACACCGAATTGGAGCCTATTGCATTTGAATGCCCCATGGTGCATGACAATTGTTTGCACTTTAGCAGTCTTGCAGTCAACCAGTAGCTGCTGATACACCTGCGCAAGATCCAATTTTGCAAAAATGGCGCCTGGACTGAGCGTGTGCAGCAAATGCTGTAACACAGGTACTGGGTATGTGCTCTGTTGAAGAGCCTTATTGAGTGTGCATTTGTAGTCAGCACATATACATATAGACTCGTTGCTCTTCATTGGTGTCACAATAGGTGTTTCCCACTTCACATGATCAACAGGTTCTAATATTCCTTGGCTTATAAATTTATCTAATTCCTGGTCAATCTTTGGTTTTAAAGCAAAGGGGACTCAGCAAGGCTTAAGTCTAATGGGGGTATTTGTGGATCTAAACTAAAGGAAATTGGAGTGCCCACATCCTTGCTGAGCCTTGGGTCAAAAACATCTCGGAACTTGTGCAGCAGGTCATCGTAGTTTGTGGATTTAATGTTGATCCCAGTAGCATTGATCCTGGTCACCCCCATTCCTAGTGTGCCGAACCAATCTAGGCCGAGCAGGCTTGATAGCTGGTCATGGAAAACGGTTAGTGGCAGGCTTGCTTTGTGGAAGCCAAACTTGATGTTGAACTCTCCGTAGCCCATCACTGGAATCCGATTACCCTGGTAATCATTGATGCGAAGTGGTTGTGTTTATAGTTGTCTCTGGCGGAGGCCTGGAATCACCCTTTTCACAGCTGACCAAGACATGATGGATATAGACAAGCCTGTGTCTATTTCCATTTCACAGGCAGAGCCTGGCCCACCCTGGTTTGGTTTGCCCTGGATGGTGGACGGTAGTTGGGTCATTGTGCCAGTCTTCCCCCTTCTCATTTGGGCTCTCGCAATTGGCCATTTTACCCGGCATCTCTGGCGGGAAACCTTGGTGGTGGCCATGGTGCTCTGCAGGCTTGTGCAATGTGGCCTGGCTTGTTGCATCTGTGGCAAATGGTGTCCCGGAACTGGCAGGACATCCATGGATGTGGTCCCCCACAGCCGAGGCATGGTTTCAGCTTGTGTGCCTTGATTCCCTGGTGCCGGTCAGTCCTGAAGACTTCCTTGTCTTTGCTGTCATTGGGGTCATCATGGCACTGCGTTTCATGGATTTCAAGAGTCACCTTCCTCAGAATAGCTGTACTCCTTTGGTGCAGCGACTCCGCAGCTTTGTTTGAAGACTTTGTAGCTTCATCTAATGCGGTTTGGAGAGTCACATTAGATTTGGCAAAGAGTCTTCTTTGCAGTCAGATGTCCTGAACTCTGCAGATTAGTTGGTCTAGCACAGGGGTTGGCAAACTTAAACACTCAAAGAGCCATTTGGACCCATTTCCCACAGAAAAAAAATGTTGGGAGCCACAAAAATTGGGTGGGCATGGCCAACTTGACATCACTCACTCCCACCCAGTCACATGACCCTCCCCTAGCCACGCCTACCCAGCCAGTCATTAATACAGAGATCTGGGAACCACAAAAACCTTCTCCGTCTCTCTCTCTCTCTCCCCCCTCCCCATCTCTCTATCTATGTCTCTCTCTCTCTCTCCTCCTCTGTATCTTTCTCCCCCATTGTATCTCTATGTCTCTATGTCTCTCTCCTCCCTCTTTCTGTATCTCTCTCTCTCTCTCCCCCCTGTCTGTATCTCTCTCTGTATCTCTCTCTCCCTTTCCCTCTCTCCCCTAATCTCTGTATCTCTCTGTTAAAGTTGCTTCCTCCTCCTCACCGGACAGCATGTTGTAGAGATCCAGCATGAAGAGGGGTGCAGAGTGCAGCCTTCCCAGCGGGGGTGCTGATTGCTGCTGCTGCTGGCATTGCTGAGGGAGAGGAACTTCGGGATCTCCTGGCTGCTGCAACGGAAGCCTGTGCGAGGGCCGGGGCTGGTGAGGCAAGCTCAGCACAGACAGGATTGCCTTCTGCATCTCTCACTTCTCATGGGACTTGAGGTGATGGTAGAAGAAGCCCACTGGGAAGGAAGAGGTGGAGACGGGCACCTAAGGCTGAGCCTTACTACTCCTGGCGCCAAAGCCCACAGCACACCTGCTATCCAAGAGAAGTGCCCCCACTGTGGGCAGGAGAGGCAATTCAGGCAGGGCACACAGCAACAGCTGCCACACACCACCGCCCACCACCAAAACCAGTGCAGCCTCAACAGCATTGCTTTCCACCCTCTGCTCTCCACCCTTCATGTTAACTTAAGAGCTAAGTTTCACTGCGGAACCTGGAGCTCCTTCGCCTTCTGCTTCCACCTTCCCTCACCTGCCCCATCCTTTACCTCATGGGTGGCAGCAGTACTAATTCACAGGAGGGGAAGATAAGCACTCGGAGCTTCCCTCCTTCTCAATGACCCCATCCCCCACTTCCATCCAGCCCTTGGGGACCAGGGGCACAGGTGCAAAGGTGTCTCACCTACTGGCCTCTTCTCGCAAACTCAGGTGCAAACTCTCTGGATCTTTGTGCCACTTCCATGCCAAAACCAAGTGCGAGCAGCCCATGCAGCCCCTTTTCCCCTCACATGAGTGAAATTCTTGGGAGAGGGCGGGTAGATAAAAAAGTGAAAGCTCTTGACAGAGACCGAGTGGGAAAGGACCAGAGAAGGCAAAATCCCCAAATCCCAAACTCCTAATAATCCAATTCCTCCCTTTCTTTCTTCCCCCACTCCCTGGGCAAAAAAAGGCATGGCAAACTCTACTGATGGTTCCCCCCTCCCCCACAGAAATTTGCCCCAAAGATGAGGAAGCTTTCAAGACAAATCCTAATGGCATGCACGTTCTCCTGGCATCAGCCCGGGCAGCTCTTTTAAGTCAGTCGCTTCTGCGAGCACGGATACCGAGCCTCACAGGTATCATCCAGCTGGCAGAAGCAGCCCACCTTTTTCTCAACCGGGAGGAATCCACCCCTGGAAATACCACGTGTGTGCCTGCATGTGTTATTTTGTGGAAGAGCCACACTCAAGGGGCCAAAGAGCCACATGTGGCTCACAAGCCGCAGTTTGCCAATCCCTGATCTAGCAAGACGTTGTACTGGTTGATTGTCTCACCATCTCTCTGTAGCCACTGATGGAATTTGTGTCTTCTAATAACTTTAGACAGTACCGGAGCATAGTGTGTTTGAAGCAGCGTTTGGAGTGATTGCCAGGGAAGCCTTTCCACTGGCATTGGTTCAGCTAGTGACTCAGCGGTGTCAAAACTTTGTGTCCGCAATGTCTCAAGAAAAGGGCTCACTTTCTATTGTCTGAGAGGCCTTGTAAATCACTGGCTTCGAGGAAGCATCGGAAGCTCATAATGTAGGGTTAGGGTTAGGGTTAGGGTTAGGGTTAGGGTTAGGGTTAGGGTTAGGGTTAGGGTTGGATCGAAAGGAGTCAATGGATGGAATTCTGACATGCTTGCTAGACTGCAGCTTGAATCTAGCACGCAAAATGGCCGTCACTCGCATTCCTGCCGGGCTGGATTTTGGGTTCTGTTCACTCTTCAGTATCCCATCCTCATCGCCAATGTTGAGTTCTCATATTGATGAGGCAGGAGGCAGAATTGTGACCAACAGCTCTTTATTGCAAGTAGTGTGAATCCAGCAAAAGGCCAGCCCGGCAAGCTCTCTTTAAATAGAGGGCTGCCGGCTGGCTGAACCAATCAGCACTCTTTATTCCCCCGCTCTGCAAAGTGGACCTTGGTGTAAGCAGCTTGCTAAAATTCCAATGCTTAATACACAACAAAATCCATACAGATTATGCTAGGCACCATAGACTGCCATGAGAAGTCCATATAAGATTCACGAGAAAGAAAGTCAGAGACATAATTTATAAGATCACTAGAGATGACCCAAGGATTTATAAGGATAAAGAAATGCAAACATTAAAACAAATCCTGCTTTTGTATTTTTTTTCTTTCCTTTCTTATTCAATTGTAGTTCTTGTTTAAATGTACTCTTATTTTCCCTTTTTTAACGTATTTATTTTGCTGTTTCTGCAGCCGCTTGCATTCTCGTTCTCACTCTCTCTACTTTTGGTATTAGATTCTCATTACTACTCTCCCCCTCCTCCTTACTCTCCTCTCTTTCTTCTCGTTCTTTCTCTTGTCTTCTTGGTTCCGATCTTTCTCCTATCTCAGATTCTTCCTCTGTTCCTGCCAGGTGATCGTACATTTCCTGGGCTTTTTCTGGCATGTCCACTCTAATTCTCCGTCCCTCCACTGTCACTATCATTCCTTCAGGTATAATCCACCTAAACATTTTTTTTTTATTTAGCACACTTGCCAATATCTTGTAGTCCCTTCTTAATTCTCTAACTTTTCTAGGTATCTGTCTCAATATGTTTATTTCTTTCCCTTTATATGTAAGGGTTTCCCCCCTAGCTATCGTGTACACCTGGTCTCTAGTTCTTTTCCTAATAAATTTAACATGAACTTTTCTCAGGAGGTGGTGGCGTCTGGCATAGTTAGTATGGAGCCTGTAAAACTCATCAATTTCTCTTTCCACTTCAATTCTGTCCTTTTGTAAGATTTCTGCTATGATTCCCACCATCACTTCTCCCAGGCCCTCCTCTTTACTTTCTATTATATTTTGGAATCTTAAATAGTAAGAGGATTTTTCCATGTCAGTATGAATTTGGGATACTTCTAGCTCTGATACCCTCGTGTCCACTTTTTCTATTTTCCCCCCATTTTGTTCAGCTTTTTTCTCCACTGCATTAATTTTCTGTTTGTTTTTTTCCAGTGCTGTTTGTATTGTCTCCATTCTTGTATCTAGTTTATTGATGTCTATCTTTAGTTCATTGTGATTCTGGGTCATTGTCTCTTGGAGTTTTACCATTGTTTCCTGTACCATCATTAGTGTTGTGTTCATATTTTGCATGAGGAACACCCCTCCTTTATCTTGTACCATCATTTTGTCTATCTGTCTCTGATTCTGTGGGGCTGGGGAAACTATGGCATAAGTAGTTGTTGGTTTTTTCCCTCCTTTTCCAGCCATGTTTGCCATTTCCTTAATAATTGTATTCTGGTGTATCAATATTTTTTCTATATTTTCCCAGATGACCATAAATTTCTCTGTGGCCTTGTATTTTGAATTATTATTTAATTTTCGAGATATGAACTTCAATATTTTAGATTATTCTAGAACCTGATTCCCAGCAGTAAAAACTTTCCCTTGATATGAAATTGCTATACTGTATAGTCTTAATATGTTCTTGATGTAACGATAGTCGATCAATAATCAAACAAGATTCAGTAATTTGAATGCAGTTATTAATATAGGTAGTTATTCTCTAAGTTCTATTAATAATAATATACCCTTTAATATGGGGGGAGGGAGATTGTAACTTTAATATAATATTTAATTAATTAACTAGATATGAATATAGCTATAAATATAAGAATATAAATAAACAATGTGAATAAATATATTACTTTGTTAAATATGCATGTTAGTACAGATTAAGTTAACATAAGTTAGTATAAGTTAGTATAAATTGATTAATAATTTTGTAAATAAGTATATTTAATGGATATATTTAAAAAATCAATAACTATATATGTATTTCAGTTTATATGTATGTTCTATGTTAGTTAAAGATCACAAGAGAGAAACAGAGGATAGCTATATAAATCTTAATAATAATACTAACTAGACTAAATTCTTCATATTATCTCTTACTCTACTAAGGAAGGGGGGGAGAGAGTATTTTTTTCCCTAAAACATTTCTACTTTAAAATATCTTATCACAAATAAAATAGAGAAGAGACAATGAGATAAGGAGAAAGGAAGAAGAAAAAAGAAGAAGAAAAAAAGAAACCTTAGTATGTTTACAGTCCTATAACTTTTGGTACTTTGTAATAGATACCTTATAATACTTTTTAATACCTTATAATAATAAAAAAGATTATGATTAAATGTGATAGTAAGATTTATATATTATGATAGTAGTTAAACAGTAATGTCTGTGTAGAAAAGTTTCTTTCCTTTTGACTGTGTCAGATTACTTTTATGATCCTCCAGTCCACCGTCAGTTGCTTCCCTTCTTTCAGTAGATTCTTAATGGATTCCTTTCTTCTCTCACCGGACACTTTCCTTTTGCCTACTTCCGTTTTGGTCTGTATTGGTTGTGTCCCTCTACTCTATCCCCTCCACGGGACGCTAAGTTCTTTCATCTCGCTGTTATTCTTTATTTTCAGTGCGATTCTTTATAATCCATTTAGAATGCCGGGGTTGCTTTGAACAATCTTGGGTCTTCGAGCGCTCTGAAGGGCTACCTCCTTGTCGTTTCGACTTCGGGGTTCCGCCACAGCTTTCTCGCCCCTTATTTCCCTTGCCGCCGATCTCTTTCTGGGCACAATAAGTTTCTGCTCTCAGATCGATCCTCCACTCAGTGTCTTAACAAGACTGTAAGAGGACACCTATCTCCGTTTGGTATGGTCCGATGTCCTCTCTCGCTTCCCTATATCGCGCAGCTTAGTGGAGCTTCGTGGCCGCCATGCTTATACAACCACAGGCTGGCCCTTTCGCTTTCTGGTAGTGAGGGTTCTTGCCGTTTCAGTGGGCGAATGCCTTCACCTCGCCTTCGCGGAGTTTGACCTGTCTTTCCCGCTTTGTCCTACAGATGATTAATGCCCCGAAAGGTTCTAGAAAAGAAAGCAAACAGCAGCCTCGATGGGTGCTCACTGACCACCTGCAGCCGCTCGCTCCACGTCACCACCAGAAGTCCAAAGACCTTAAATATTTATAGTACAGATATTTTTCTTTTCTCTCTTCCTTTTTTTCTGAAACAAATCTCAGATTGTGATTGTGATTTTGACTAAACAACTTACTAACCATCCAATGAATTTTGAATAACTAACCAACTAACCAAACCAATTAATTAATTAATTAAATACAAAGCTTATAGATATATATAACTGTGATTGTGACTGTATAAGATAAATGCTAGCAGCAACTGAAAATTAATAGAAATTACATAACTTTAACAGAAGTACATAGTACAAAATAACAAATATTAAGTGCAATAATCTAACCCAAAATGTCTACTAACCCTTCATCATCCCAACCGAAACCATGGAAGAAGAACCCAACAACAGCCCCTCCAACAACTCCAGCAAGTCAGTGTAACAATGAGGCGGTTGCAGGAGACAAATCAACTGGGGCTTCAAATACACAATCGAACCAAACACCGCAGGCTACTCTCACCACTATACAAGAAATGATGGTACGGATGCAAAACTCGATAGATAGAAATTATGAAGTAATGACCGGAAATTTGGGCGAAATGAGGGAAGATATTAAAAGAGTAGATGAAAGGGTAGGAAAATTGGACGAGAGAATGGAAACAATCCAAGAGGTTTTACAAAAAAATGACCAAAGGATGAAAAAAATGGAAGACCACAATCAAAAGACTGATATTAGGCTAACTCAAGCTGAGAATAAAACAGACACAGTGGCAAGGGATCTGGAAGAAGCAATTATAAATTTAGAGCTTGAAAAATCGGCTTTTTTCTTGAGATTTCAGAATGTAACGGAGACAAAAGAAGAAAACCTGCCAGAGATTATGGCAGACATAATAGCAGGGTTGACGAAAAAATCCCCCCAGGAAATCATTAAAGAGATGGACGAACTTTACAGGATACATACAAGTTATGCCAGAAGGCACAAACTATCGAGAGAGGTCCATATTCGGTTTATGAAAAGGATAATTAGAGACGAAGTATATAATGCATCTAAAGAAACAACGGCTATCTACAAAGGAAAAGAAATAATAATTCTTAGACAAATTCCAAGACGAGTAAGAGAAAAGAGAAGGCCCTACCACTTCTTATCGGCCAAGCTGAACAGGAATAGGATCCCCTTCAGGTGGCTAATACCTGAAGGGATGTTAATATCTTTTATGGAAAAAAGATTTAAAATCATAACACCTGAAGATGCTAAGGACTTCTACGAACAATACCTCAAAGAAACAGACGATCAAGGGAGTAAGGAAAATGGAGACTGAGATAAAGAAAGCTTGGAGGAGATAAGTTCAGATGAAAATCTGCTAAACAAAGACGATGGAAACAAAGTAGAAATAACCGACCATGGCAGGGAAGGACCAACTATAAGGGCACAAGCAGGTGCAAGGAAGGAGAAATCAAGAAACTAACTTAACACCACATGAGGTAAAGCTTTTATCCTTAAACATCAATGGATTAAATTCCCCACATAAAAGGAAAAGAATATTCCATAAACTTAAAAAACAAAATTCGGACATTATTTGCCTACAAGAAACCCATATCAAAAAAGGCCATGAACAATTTCTAGAATCTCCAAAACTTGGACAAGTTTTTACATCATCATCTGAAACTAAAAAACGAGGAATAGCTATGTATATTAACCCAAAATTAAATCCCAAATTTAAATACTCAGATAAAAATGGCAGAGTACTTATAGTACAAATAAACAATGGAAAAAACTCATTAACAATTGTTGCAATATATGCCCCATCTATTAACCAAACAAAATACTTTGCAGATCTCCTAACCACGCTTACAGAAATACAGTACAAGGAATTACTAATAATAGGAGACTTTAATGCAATAGTGAATAGAAAAAAGGACTACAAAGGACCAACAAGGAAGAATACAAGGAAAATACTACCAGCCTCTTTCGACCAAATGGCACTAGAACTAAACTTAAGAGACATATGGCGAGACCGCAACCCTGATAGTATGTACTATACCTTTTTTTTCATTTCCGCATAATCTTGGTCAAGGATTGATATGGCGTGGGCCAATGTGGACTTTACAAATAAATTAACTGAGATAGAGATCCTCCCCAATATGTGGGCAGACCATAACCCCCTACGGTTAGTATGGAAAGAACCTAAGACCGAAACAAGAACGAGATGGACTCTGAACCAAGCAATAACTAAAGAGAAAGACTATATAAAGACAATGGAAAAAGAACTAACCATATTCTTAGAAATTAATAATAATCAGAATACCACTCTTAGGAATCTATGGGACACGACCAAAGCCTACATAAGGGGGCTTTCCATAGCATACATAATTAAGCGTAGGAGACAAAGGAAGGTAAAATTGGACACACTAACCACAAACCTACATAAATTGGAAAAAACATTGCAAGAAGACCCCAAAGATACCAAAACGATAACAGAATTAAAAATAATAAAACACAAAATAAACTTGACAACGCAAGAAGAGATAGCCCAAAAGCTAAAAATGGCCAAACAAAACTATTTTGAATCAGCTAATAAGCCAGGGAGATGGTTAAGCTACAAACTAGTGAAACAAAAAGCAGACAGAAACATAGAGATATTAAAAAATACGAATGGAGAAATACAGGCCACGAATATTGAAAAGAAAAAGGTAATAGAAAAATTCTATACAGAATTATATAATCAGGAAGACTTGAATGAAGAATTGATTATTAAATACCTACAGAATTTAAAGCTACCAATAATATCACAGGAGGATAGGGAAGTATTAAATAGTAAAATAACATCAGTAGAATTAAGAAAAGCAATAGGGAAACAGAAAAACAACAAATCCCCCGGGCCAGATGGTATCCCCTTTGAAATCTATAAATGTTTGCAAGATACAATAGAACCGATACTTTTAGACTTATTTAACAATATACTCCAAAATGGGGACATACCCGACTCGTGGAAGGAAGCCTATTTAACCTTAATCCACAAAGAGGATACAGATAGACAGCTGATCCAGAATTACAGGCCGATTTCACTGCTCAACACTGATTATAAAATCCTAGCATCAATTATGGCAGACAGACTTAAAAAATTTTTAAACCCAATTATATATCAGGATCAAAATGGCTTTCTCCCCTATAGAAACATCAGAAATAATACAAGAACTCTCTTTGATATACTAGAATATTACGATATTCATATAAATAAACAGCTAGCCTTAATTTTTATTGACGCCCAAAAGGTCTTCGATAATTTACATTGGAAATATTTTACAAAACAATTGGAATATATGAAATTTGGAGATAAATTTATAAGACTAATCAAGGCAATATATAGCAAACAAACAGCAAAGGTACTAGTAAACAACGAAATGACAGAGAAAATTGAAATCAAAAAAGGAGTTCGTCAAGGTTGTCCCCTAGCCCCACTAATATTTATCCTAGCTTTGGAAACACTGTTAGAAAAAATTAGGCAAAACCCAGAGATAAAAGGAGCCACAATTAGAAAAGAGGAATACAAGCTCCAGGCTTTTGCGGACGATATCCTATTTATAGTAGAGGACCCATTAGATACAGGACAAACATTAATAAAAGAAATAGAAGAATTTGGAGCGGCAGCAGGACTCAAAATTAACAGAGATAAGACAAAAATAATCACTAAAAATATGACCTTAAAACAAAACAATCAATTAGAACAAAGATTAGGAATGAAAACAACCAAAAAAGTAAGATACTTAGGATTGCGTGTATCAGCAAACTGTAGCTCTTTAAAGAAAGACAATTATGAGAAATTAACTCAAGATATAGCCAAAGACTTAGAAAGATGGTCCAAAATCCAATTATCCTTAATGGGCAAAATATCAGCGATAAAGATGAATATACTACCCAGAATACTATTTTTGTTTCAAACGATCCCAATATATTTGGAAAGGAGCTTTTTCACAAAACTAAATAAAATGATAAGTAAATTTATATGGGCAAAAAAGAAAGTGAGGATCAAAATGAAACTATTACAGGACCACAGGACAAGCGGGGGGGTTCGGCCTCCCAAACTGGGAACTATATCATCAAGCCACTACACTTCAGTGGCTAAGAGACTGGATACACCTTAAAAACAATAGAATACTAACCCTGGAAGGGCATGACCTACAAATAGGTTGGCATGCCTTTCTATGGGGAGAAAGCCATAAAACTCATACTTATTTCAAGAGGCACTATATTAGGAAAAACCTATTACATATTTGGCTCAAGACTAGAAAATATCACTACCTCAATACCCCTAAATGGCTCTC
>JANHGD010037908.1:0-13530 GCA_027560375.1 Imantodes cenchoa
ATGGAAGGCTGAGTCAACCTTGAGCCTGGTGGGATTTGATCTGCTGAACTGCTGAACTAGCAGTCAGTTGAAGTAGCCTGCAGTGCTGCACTCTAACCACTGAGCCATCTCGGCTCCTTAGTATAATATATTGCCATAGCTGCTTCCCTTCCATCTCTTGCATAACTGATTTTACAGCTAATAAATATGACCAGATTTGTTTAATAATACAGTGGATATGATTGTACTAGTAGCTCAGCTATGCTGTCGGGTACAACCAGATCCACCGCAGGATGAAGCACAAAGGATATTTATGACCAGTTTACTAAAAAAAAAAATCTGTTTGGGCTCTGCAGGAGGAAATTGGGCAATGGTTGATGTGAACCCGATTGCTCTTTCAAAGTTTACAGTTTTGTATAGGGGTTTAATTGGCGCATTTGAACATGCTCCCATTTGGATATTGCTTTGAATGAAATGCAGATAATAAATTATAGGTAAATCAGTGCTTGCAATGAGCATGGAAGCTTAGAATGTCAGAAAACTTCACTATTTCTCCATAAGATGGAGGCAGGGGCTTGGAAATGGAGATAAGACCTTCTCCTTTGGCCGCTTATTTTATGGGGAAGATCAGGACACCTGGCTAGAGCTTCCCATGCATAACCTAGAGCAGAGCTAGAGCAGGGGGAAGTGATCTGATGGGCCCACATCTGTTTGGACTCCATTTTCTACAATACCTTGCTGAGTTCTGGGGGAAAGCATCTCCTAAGATAGTGATGGCGAACCTTTTTTTCCTCAGGTGCCAAAATAGTGCATGTACACGCTATTGCACGCGTGTGCATGCCCACACCCGTGTTCAAAGCCCCCCATGCACCCTCAATCCCCAATTTCCTGACTTCTGGTGGGCCCGGCAGGCCCATTTTTCACCCTCCAGAGCAGGGGTGGGTTCCTCTTACCATTTCCTACCGGTGCGCATTGCGACATTGCGCGCACGCATCCCTTGCACAATTTGGCTTCCACGCAAGCGCAGAGGGACGGTTTTACTTCTGCGCATGCTCAGAGAGCCAAAAATTGCTGAAAAATAGAAAAAAAAAGATGGTGGCACGCACAGACCGGCAAAAACAGCACCGGAGCCATTGCGCCTAAATTGCGCAATCAGTGGGCCACTACTGGAGCTGCATCCCAGACCACACCAGTAGCAACTTACCTCTGCTCCAGAGGCGTTCTTGGAGCTTGGGGAGGGCATAAACGCCCTCTTCTGTCCCCCTGGAGGCTGAAAACACCCTCCCAGAGCCTCTGTGCAAGCCAAAAAATCAGCTGGCGGGTGCCCACATGCGCGCTGGAGCTTAGAGCAACGGCACACATGCCAGCAGATATGGCTCCATGTGCCACCTGTGGCACACGTGCCATAGGTTCGCCATCACTGTCCTAGGAAATCTGGATGGCCCCAAGTCTCTTGGCCAGGAGCTTAAGCAAGTTTTATTATTTTGTTGTTTTGTTTTGGGAATAGTCTTTTGATTCCAGCCGTGTATTAGGGTGTGGATTGTATACAGGTAGTCCTCAACTTACAACTATTCATTTAGTGACTATCCAGAGTTACAATGGCACTGGAAAAAAAGTGATTCATGACCTCTTTTTCATATTTATGACCATCGCAGCATCACTACAATGATGAAAATTTGGATGCTTGGCAACTGGCATGTGCTTATGATGCTTGTAGTGTCCCAGAGTCATGGGATCACCTTTTGGGACCCCCTGACAAGCAACGTCAATGGGGAAGCCAGATTCACTGAACAACGGTGTTACTAACTTATCAGCTGCAGTGACTCCCTTAACAACTACGACGAGAAAGGTTGTAAAATGGGGCAAAACTCAACAACTATCTTGTTTAGTAAGAGAAATTGGGGGCTGAGTTATGGTCACAAGTCAAAGACTACTTGTAATGATTTTAGGAATTATGCTATTGTTTTTGTGTGGTGGGGGGGTTGCCCTTGTATGCCATCGAGAGTCACTTTTGTGACATGAGTAGCTATACCCGTGATGGCGAACCTATGACACGCATGCAACAGGTGGCATGCGGAGCCATATGTGAGGCGCTCTCCTATGTCAGCTCCAGCGTGCATGTATGCGCTGGCCAGCTGATTTTCAGCTTTCTGGAGGTGGGGGGGAGGTTGTTTTCGCCTTCCCCAGACTTCAGGAAAGCCTCTGGTGCCTGTGGTAGACCTGTGGTAGACCTGTTGGGTCTGTTTTTTGCCAGCCACAGGCTCCAGAGGCTTCAATGAGCCCTGTGCGCATGTGTGTATGTGTGGGGCAGTGTGTGGGGTTCTACATGCATGTGTGGGAGGAGGGCATTGCATTATGGGTGTGAGCATTTACATGTGCACTATCGCGCATGCATGAGCCCTTTTGGCACCCGAGGAAAAAAAGGTTCGCCATCGCTGAGCTATACCAATTGTTCAAATAAGTAAACAAATCAGAGCTGGTGGCTAAAAGTAAAGGTTTCTGATGTTTGACTCTAGGGGGCGGTGCTCATCCCCATTTCTTAGCCGAGGAAGCCTGCATTGTCGAAGACAATTTCAGTGGTTATGCCAGCATAGCAGCATAGCAAAGGTGCACAGAATGCTGTTACTTCCCACTGAAGTGGTACCCATTAATCTACTTGCGTTAGCATGCTTTCTAACTGCCCAGGTGGGCAGGAGCTGGGGCAAGTAAAGGGAGCTCACCTGGTCTCAAACACGGGCTATCAACCTCTTTAACCGCTGAGCCATCGTTCCCCTTATTGCTGCTGGCTGATGGGAATGAAATCCTAAACACTGGCTGGAGGGCACCCTTTGCCTTCCTAGACTTAACACATTAGCTGCATTCCCTGTTGTTTAATACATATGAGTTCTATGCCATGCAGTTCTATTGAGTGATTTATTATATTATTCATAGGCTGCCCTTCAAGATTAACTCTCCCCTTGTGGTTCGTAAGATATTAAAATTTAAAATTTTCTTTAGAACTCTTTACAATTCAGAGCCTTGTAATGTAGAAATATTGTAACAGGGTTACAGCAATGTTATGGCAGCAATAATATGCATCAATGCTCAAAAGTACACCCCATGGTGTTAAGCGGGACAGACGTGAGTTTTCACTTATTCCATTATAAAGAACTGCTGCTTTTGTGGCACTGATTTGATAGTGATTAACTGCCGGTATCAGCACGTCGCTGACCTTGGCTAATTCAGAGTTGATCTGACCTGGTTCATACAAGGATGGGAGACCATAGGGAACCTGCTAAAACTATAGGGCTTATAGGGTTTGTAGTTAGGTCCCCACTTATTTTATTTAAATTGACTTCTGAGGGCTGTAGGGGGCATGGGTGATCACACCAGGGCTACCTTAAGGGCCTTAAGGTAGAAAGTGGGAATTATTTCAGGGCAGTGGGAGGCACTACTGAAAATCAGATTTTTCTGCCTGATTTTGTTGTGCTATTAGATTCCTCTAGGGCAGTGGTTCTCAACCTTTCTAATGCCACGACCCCTTAATACAGTTCCTCATGTTGTGGTTACCCCCAACGATAAAATTATTTTCATTGCTACTTCGTAACTGTAATAGTGCTACTGTTATGAATCGCAATGTTGGGTACCTGGCCTGAGTCTTGCCTTTCTTTAACTGCTAAACTTGGCACCTCCCAGCCCCCTTACCTGAATGATCCCCCTTTTCCATAGTGCCAAAAGTCTCTATCCAGGAAATCTTGGAACAGTTCGATTTCTTCCCTCCCCCCCTTTTCCCCTCCTGATGGTATAGCCCGAGCCCCTCTTGGCCCCTCCAAGTCCCTTTTACTCCAACAGACAAAATGGTGAATGAATCTGGACTAGCTGGAAAAGCCGTCCAATCAGCGCCCACAACTCCATGACAGATTTTCGGTGCAGCCAACGGTTCCTCAGGGCAGGTTTCGCATGCCCCACCTCCTGCGACAGGCAGTAAGCACTGCCCATCAGCGCACCAGAGGGAGGGCCGTACCGCTCAAAGGGCTCCTGTCCCTCCCTTGAGAGAAACACTTACAGTAACCTGTGAAAAGGTAATTGGTCTTTTCCGATGGTCTTAGGCAACCCCTGTGAAATGGTCGTTTGATTCCCAAAGGGGTCCCGATCCCCAGGTTGAGAACCGCTGCTCTAGAGACAAGTTATAATTAGAAACATACTATATTGAAAAGCATGTTTTAACAAAAACTTTGGTGAGTCTCTCCAATTAACCATCAAGTAAATACTGCCTCACTCAATTAACAAGGATAACACAGGTAGGTTTTCACATGACATGTGTTGGATGTTCATTAAAACTATGAATTCAGAATGCATGTGTTACCATGCTATATACATGACTGCTTTAAAAATCATGTTTGAAAAGTGCTGATCAATAATTTCCCATCACCCTGGATAACAGTAGACAAAAATAAAAATAAAATCCAATTTTGTAGCAAAATGGGCTAAAATAAAATAAAAGGAAACTTTACTGAAACAAATAGAACTCTTCACTTAGGAAAATAAAATTAAATTAAATTTTAGGCTGAATTTACGTTTGGGTGTGGATGTATTACCTTTGAGTCAGTTTTTGACTCCTGGTGATTCCTGATGACTGCCTGGATAGTCTTGGCAAGCTTGTTAGAAGTGGTTTGCCATTATCTCTTTCTTAAGGCTGAGAAAGAGAGTAAATGGTCTAATGTCATTCAGCTGGTTTTACAGCTGAAGCATATCACACTTTAAATATGATTTATATAAAATAAAATAGGTACAGAAGATGACTATGAGGATAATTGGTATTACACAATATAATGTGCAATACATTTTACAACATCATAGAATTATATGGTTTTAAAGATCATTGAATCCCAACAATCATTCAATGCTGAATATAATGCAGCTTGTTTGCCAGATGAACATCTAGAATGCTTAAAAACCTCTAGTAATTTTTTACACTCATAGTCAGGAAGCACTAAGAACTCCACAGTTATTTCCGAAGTCTTGCCTGAACTGTTTCTTTACACTTTTAATTCATTGAGTTTTGTCATGTCTTGTAGTTCAAAAAAGAAAGGATAAATCAACGCCCTCTTCTTTGTGATATCCCTTCAAATTCTTGAAGCCTGCTATATCCTCAGTTACTCTTTTCAGTTAGATCTTCTGTAGGATAAAAAATACCATGGCTCTTTTATTGTACTTCATAGTGCTTAGTTCCTAATATCTCATCATCCTAGTAGCTTTCCTCTGAACTTGCTCTAATTTGTTATTGCAAATAACAATTGAACTGTACTTTTTGAACTGTACTTCAGATGGTTTTCATGAAACTAGGGTGAAGTACAAGAATTATTTTCTGTGCTATTGTATCTTATCATCCTGATATAAATAACCATCTTTTTAGAGAATTACATCTTCTTTTTCTATTTCTACCTTCTAATATTACTTCCAAGTTGACTCTTCTCCATTCATTTATTTCATTTTGCAGATTATGCTAAAATCATTAATATTATTGTAATTGTCCTATAAATGGCCATAGATTTAGTTTCATGGAAAACGTTAATGTTCTGACAAATCAGATTTTGCTGTAGCATGGAAAGAATCAATGAACAGAAAATTTGCTGCTCCCTCTTACACACATGCATATACAGAAAGAGAAAAAGAGTGCTGAAGGTGTAATGCTTTGCTTCTCTTCTACATTCTACTCATAAAAATATATAAACACAAACAAGTCAAATAAATCAAATCAAGAATCAAAATTCAGACAAGAAAAATTATCCACAATGATGAGATGTGTACATTATCTTTATGTGATCCTTTGCGGGAGTATTTGTATATTTGATCTATGTAATGGGATGGAAGAATATGTATCTTGCACAAAACTTAAGCTAAATACTAGAAATTGCTTGTTTATTTGTGTGTGTGTGTGTGTGTTTAAATCAAATATAATGAGTCCAAACTGTGACCTACTAGAAAACATGTTCCACTTGTTTTTATTTTTGGAGATTTAATTTTAAATCCCATCTTGATCAGAATGACAGTATGTAATTTCACTTGTATTGTTGCTTCACAAGTAGAAACGATAATGAGTTTAGGTGACTTACTCTTAAGTTCACAGAGAGATAAGTTTTCAGCATGGAGAAAATCACAACTATCACTAATTCAAAGGGTTCCAGTTATAAGGAGATATTATAAATGACAGGTTTTATGCAGCACCCTGGAACAACTAACCTTTGAATCCAATTACGATTGCATTCTGTTTTCAGAAATCTGAACATATTTGTTTTTTAAAGGACTGGTTATATTTCCTAATCCTGAAACTTATTCTGTGAGTTTAATGAAAGGAAAACTTGCATAAAGCCAAATTATTATGCCACTGAAAACAAATCCATTGAAAATTTTGAGATCCTGATATATTACAGCTGAAATATTTACTTAAGAATATAGTAAAAATAAGTATTTAATGGCAGAATAGAGAACTAGTCAATTTGTGGCTCATGATACATTATTTATTAAAATGATTCCTAATACTCTTTTACTTATTGAATTCTGAAATGGTTTGAAATAAAACAGTATATATTAGGTAGAGCTATTGATTAGAAAAAGCCATTATAAAAGGTGTGGGTTTTAAAAAAAATATTTTCTCCTTAATGACAGAGAAGGAATACTATGGAAAAAGTATAATACCCCAATCTGAAAATCTATGCAATAATATTTTAAAAATACTTTGAAATGAATATATTATAGTGACTTAATTATCTGGACCCTAGACCAAGTTGAATTGGCTTTTTCATTCACTTGTTACGTATATTATTTAATCAATTTATCTTCCTACTCAAGCAAATACAAAAAAGGGAGGGAGAGAGAGAGGGAGAAAAAGTTAAATTACTTCATGAAAGGATAAAAGTAATCACTGACAAGACACGTTTTCAATGACTAACTGTATTATTTAACTACTTAAATTACATCTGTAAGGTTGATGTTTTGGCAAAATATGACTGTGCTTATTAGGGTATGCAATGGTTGTACAGCTAGAAACTACATTTTTTCTATTGGATTCTAAAAACAATAGCAGACATTATAGTGATTCAAAGTCATTACCATGAAAACTGGGTTGAACTTATTGGCCTTTCCCCCCTCCAGTTTGAGAGGATAGGGTCAGGGGTGAAATTCAAAATTTTCCCCTACTGGTTCTGTGGGCATGGCTTGGTGGGCATGGCAGGGGAAGGATACTGCAAAATCTCTATTCCCTCCCCACTCCTGGGGGAAGGATACTGCAAAATCCCCATTCCCTACCCACTCCTGGGGCCAGCCAGAGGTGCTATTTGCCGGTTCTCTGAACTACTCCAAATTTCTGCTACCGTTTCTCCAGAACCTGTCAGAACTTGCTGAATTTCACCCCTGATTTGGACAGCTGAATTTGTACAATGACTGCATCACTGACTAAGCAATTGCAGCAATTTGCTTAATAATTCTGGCCCCAAAAAAATCATAAAATCATGTGCAACTCATTTAACAACCATTTTGAGTAGCAATGGAAATTCTGGTCCCAATGTTGGTCCTAAGTCCAGGACCACTTGGACTAAGCATTGCACAAAGCTCATGAAAATAGACCGAGAGTTCTGCAAAGGTCTGGTAGAAGAGCCAGCTTTTTAAAGACTTCTGGACTTTTGTCAGAGTGGAATTTAAATGGATTTTTTGGGGGGGGGGCATCGTTCTGTAGGAGAGATGCTGCAACAGAGAAGACAGTCTTTCTGCATGCTGATAGAAATCACTGTTTGATTGAGAGGACCAAAAGCACACCAATTGTTCCTGGATCTTATCAGGTACTTACAAGTTACAGCATTCAGGTGATTTAGCAGCAATCAATACCTTGCCTGCCCAAATGAAAAGAAAGCCAGTTCAAATATATAAAAAAGGGTTAGAGAAAAGAAATAAATAAAATCAGCATTATGGGCAATACAATCAAAGCCATTTATACATGGGCAGCCTTTATAACAGAGCCAGAATTGGTGACTAGTAAACGTGACTACCTTGTAACGTGATAAATTTAACAGATTAATAGATTAACAGAGTTGGAAGGGACCTTACAGGTCATCTAGTCCAACCCCCTGCCCAAGCATTTATAACAGTACATTATGCCTTGTATACTAAAAGTGACACAGCTCATTTATAGTTAGCAAGAACAATTGAGGGCTGTGGTTTGTTGCAAGTGAAGCAAGCAGTGAAGGGTGAAATCAGAGGCTTAAATGATTAGATAAAGGAAGGAAAGAGAAAATGCTAACAAATGACTGCGAGAAAAATGTTTTGAATATGATAGAGGTGGCATACAAAACTGAACAGTTGCAACAGCAAAAGAAAAATTGGAAAGATAAACAACTTCGTGGTCCATACTTGAAAGAAATTGAAAGCAAGGGTGAACAGTAACAAAACATGGTCATAGCTTCAGATTGGATTCATCAAGAAGGAAACAAAAATTTGCAGAAGAACAAGGAGTAACTACAAAGGCCGTATTTTTTTAAATGGAAGGAATAGTAAATCTAGATTTTGCAAAGAGAAAGATATGATTGTTCACCTCCTAATAAGCAGTTTTAGCAAAAGCCATCATCATACGAAAAAAAGTGGTATTTTGGAATTTATGTACAAAGTAAAGATATGGTGCCTCAAAGTAGCAATAGCATTTAGACTTATACTGTATATTGCTTCACAGTGCTTTACAGCAGGGGTCGCCAACCTTGGCAACTTTAAGACTTATGGACTTCAATTCCCAGAATTCCTTGGCCAGCTTCGCAGTCAGCATATTTCCCCCAAGAATCTGGGTCCTTATTTTACTGACTTTGGAAGGATGGCAGGCTGAGTCAACCATGAGGCAGTCAGGATTGAACACCTGGCAGTGGGAATACAGAGTTAGCCTGCAATACTGCATTCTAACCACTGCGCCACCATTGCTAACAACCCTAAGACCTCAAGGATCTGAAGGACCAGTTTAGGGAAAGATCATTATAATGAAAATCTATCTATGTGGTGCTAAGACTTGACACCAATTTGACAGCTCATAGCATTGGAGAAAACACTCCAGAACGATCAGATGAAAAAAAGTTATGGCATTCCTGAATTCAAAATACTGGGATTCAATCACCGAGATAAATATTATAGAATAATGCAAGCAAAACTTTTCCCCACAGTTTTTGGAGCAATAGGAGCTATAAAAGTATATTTAGTAGGAAATAGAATTATTGGATCTTACATTTAGTTTGTTTTATAAAGCTTTGCTTAGAACTGCGTACATATTACAGAGACATTTGGACAATTAGTTTTTGGATTATTTCCACCCTTGCAAACCAGCTTTGCTTCTACCATAGACCAGTTGGTATTTTCCCTCTTGTTTGTCAAACTTTCTACCTCTCTCCATCCTTTGTTCTTCTCCTTCCTTTTGACTCACTCACTCTTCCTTTGTATTGTACTTTTGTTTCATTCTCTCTATATGCCAAACCATCTTAATGTAGTCCTTTAGGCAAGAAAAACCAAATGCAAAGGTTTGGAATAAGGTAGTGAAATGTATAAATTTTTCTCACCATTGAATTTCATTTTGTTGGATAGGGCCCTGTGTTCAAGTCTGTTGAGATCCTTCTGTATATTGAGCCTATCTTCTGGACGGGTTGGCTATTCCTGCCAGCTTGGTGTCATCTGCAAATTTGATGTGTTCCCCTTCTATCTCTTCATCTACATCTGGGGTGTCAAACTCCCAGCCTGTGGGCTGGATGCGTCACCCACTGGCCATGCCCAGTTTAGTGATGTGGAAAAAAGTCCCAATACATCACGTAATGCTGCCATGACGACGTGAGTTTGACACCCCTGATCTAAATCATTTGTGAGGATATTGAAGAGCTAAATGCTAAACATGGTATGGTCTACCTTGGTATGGTCCACAAACAAGAGGGAGTCAACCTATTCTCCAAAGCACCTGAAGGCAGGATAAAAAGCAATGAGTGGAAACTAGTCAAGGAGAGAAGCAACCTAGAACTAAGGAGAAATTTCCTGACAGTGAGAACAATTAATCAGTGGAACAACTTGCCTCCAGAAGTTGTGGTTTCTCCATCCTTGGAGGTTTTCAAGAAGAGATTAGACAACCATTTAACTGAAATGGTAAAAGTTCCGTTGCTTGAGCAGGGGATTGGTCTAGAAGACCTCTAATGACCCTTCCAACTCTGTTATTCTGTTAAAGATGAGGGCTTTTAAGTTTGCTGACAGACTTAAGGAGGTGGAAAATACATTCTGTTACAATCTAATCTGCTATAATTTACATTAATCTGTGCAATATTCTTCTCTTTATTCCGGCATGCATATAAACTACCTAACTCCAGATTTCTTACCTTCTCTTTCTCACAGAAAGCAGTTTCCAGTGAATTTCAGAGGGGGACTTACTTTTCATCGGCAAAATTTTGGAATTTCAAATCATGCTATGTCACAAGATGAATGATGAATAAATCAATAAGTAATGATGATATTTATACAGCTAGCACTTTCACGAAATGATTAAATCTGACTCTTGTGCCAGATAAGTCATCATTATTAGACCTGCATTAGAAATAGATGGAATATATCTAAACCTCAGAAACTGTTAATAAATCTTTGAGCTTGATACTTAATTCATTTTCTTCTACTTACCCTAAAGTGGGATAAATGCTAATTCTGGTCCTTAGTTTTCCATGTGCCTATTCATAAGCATTTCATATTTCTTTTCTGTGTTTAATGTCCTTATTTCAAACAATCTACAAATCCATATTCAGGCATATTTTTGCACTTATATTTTGAGCACCGTTCTTTGCAAGGCAAGTGTTTCAAAAGTTCATTTCTTTCAATGGAGCCAAATCAAAACAATTTTTTTCTGGAAAAAATATGCATTTTAATATTATTGTACAGGTAGTCCCTGACTTAGGACCACAATAGAACCTGGAATTTCCGCTGCAAGTGATGACCGTCATAAGTCAAGACACCTATATGACTATATCAGATTTTAGAACAATTTTGTGGCAGTCATTACGCAAATACATGTATTCCTATGGATGTTCGGGGGTGGGGGGGTGTTGGCTAGAAATTGGCCCAAAGATAGGAACCCAGCAAAAAAATACCCTCACTGTAAATTGTGGTCATGGGACCATGGAACGCTGCAATCAGCCATAAACGTCATTCAATTGCCAAAGTGGCCAAAATGTCATGTGACCACAGGGATGTGTGTGCAGGTATTGGTACTCCAGAAATGAATTGTAAGTGGCTTTTGGTGATGATGGTGGGGTCCGTCGTAACTTTGAATGATTGCTAAACAATCCAGTCATTAAGTGGGAGCTACCTCTATGCATTTTGACGTAGCATAGACGTGTGACCTCAAATACACAAAACAATTAGATTAGATTACTAGAGTTGAAAGGGACCTTGTAAGTCATCTAGTCCAACCCCCTGCTCAAGCAAGAGTTTCTACACCATTTCAGACAAATGGCAGTCCAATTTCCTCTTGAAAGTCTCAATTGTTGCAGCTCTCACAACCTCTGAAGGCAAGCTGTTCCACTGGTTGATTGCTCTCACTGTCAGAAATTTTCTCCTTATTTCCAGGTTGAATTGAGATGAATAACAACAACAACAACAAAAACATGGCAGAGCATGAGGCAAGCACACAGGAGAGGCAGAGCCAGGCAAGCAAAAAGGAGCCAAGCAAAGAAGAAATGCGGTGGGAGGGGGGGGGGAGAAGAGATTTCTTCCTACAGCAACAGAGAGGAGAACTCAGAAGCAAAAAGAAGCAGGGATTTTATTGGGTAGAACAGGCAGATAACAGAGAGGGCAGAGGGGAAAGGGCATATAACAGAGAGTACCAGAGAGAGCAATGTCTAGCGCAGTGGCACAGAGAAGACAAGATGAGCAATCAGAATGGGATAGAACAGGCTCGGTGACTAGACAAATCAAGGAGATGCAGATCATAAAGTGGAAAAAGAGTTTATTTGGAGGATCCGCACAGAAGGAGAGATCAGTCTATTTTAATGTGTTTCTTTTCTCAACATAAATTAAAAACAGGGGTGGTGAGATTAATAATTTTAACATAAAAAGCCCTATAGGCTTATTTGCCCTATTTAGTTTTTCTTTGCCTGTAATCATTTTCGAGAAAAAAATATCAGATGATCTCATCCTTGACTGTACTCACCTCCATTTTATTGCAAATCTTCAGGAGCATTGCAGTTTAAAGGTGTTTCTCTTATTCCACTTTCAGGACTCTTTTCCATTTTCAACTGGAGTGCCTTAGTTCCTTTTATATTAACCCTAACTAGCATGTTGTTGGCTACTTCATAGATGAAGGAACCTGCTTAACTGGATTTTCCAAATACAGTGTATGAGCTTCTAAGACTTGCTTCTTTTTTTTCCCTTTTATAAAAAATTGGAAGCCCAGGGTTCCAGTGTCTCTTCATTTTTACAGTCACTTGAGATAAAAGGAAAAGCCTTAAAAATGCTGTAAAATAATGCTAATGTTAAAAGGAAGATCACAAAGGTATTACAATGCAAAAGGGTTAACAAGAAAGGCAAGTTTAACAATGGTAGTGATGTGTGCATGCCTATATATACATTTGGATACTTCCAATTGTGTATATTAAATAATGTTACATACCCACACAAATTGTGCATGTGCAATATGTCTCAGAAATATGCATTGTATATTTTAGCATATAAAGATCAGATGACTGTATGGCTGACCCTCAATTTTTTAACCCAAATACCATGAAAAATGTGCAGATTAGCTAACCCTCAAAATTTTTGTATGTTTTAACTTTCACAGTTGGCTTATCCATGGGTAATATTTCAATTATCCATTTTTCATGAAAGTTTGATTAACATATTTGAGGATTATTTAAGCAGGGAATTGTACACGAGTATACCTAGGATATACAAATACTGTGTATTTGTACAAAACTATGTCCATAAATACTTGTGCATAAGCTGAACCCAATTTGGGGAGCATTTTGGCATCCCAAATTCTTGGTTTATTTATGAGTATATACAACATGTCCAGGAAGTTATGTTCATGGTTCATTGGTCATTGGTTTCCCAGAATAGTAAGATAGAAGGACACAGATAAAATAGCCTATAGTCTATCTTACAAGCTGTTGCAAATGCTTTAGTCTGGATATATTCTTAATTCAGTTTAGAATTGATCTTGGGTATAGTCAGGTGTGAAATCCTCCTGGTTCGGCCCAGTTCAGGCGAGTAGGTAGCAGTTGCGGCAGCTGGTTCAGGGAACCGGGATGGCAGCTGCCCCGACATCATCACTTCATGTTTTTTTCAACTTTCTAAGAGCCTTTATTCCCTGCCAATTCCCCTGAAAGAAAGAAAGAGAGAGGGGGGAGGGAAGGGAAGAGAAAGGAAGGGAAAGTAAAGGAAGGAAAGGGAGAAAGAAAGAGAGAAGAAGAAAAAAAATCAGGACTCACTTTCCAGCTGGGAGATAGCTTGGCAAAGAAGAAAAACAAATGCTGTCGCTTTAAATCAGGAGTCTCCAAACTTAGCCACATGGCTGGTTGA
>JANHGD010045450.1:0-13313 GCA_027560375.1 Imantodes cenchoa
CTGCAGTTCTGATTATCCTCTGAAGTCTGTGTCTGTCTTGTTGGGTTGCAGAGCCAAACCAGACAGTTATAGAGGTGTAGATGACAGACTCAATGATTCCTCTGTAGAACTGTATCAGCAGCTCCTTGGGCAGTTTGAGCTTCCTGGGTGTGTTAGTAGCTGAGCAGCCACCATGGCTCATTTAAGAAAATATCTTTTTCCCATTACTGCTGCAAAAGAAATACATTTGCCTATTAGCTATTGAAATGAGGATATAATTCTCATTACAATATGTTCATTCCTTTGGCTAAGAATGTCTAGGAAAGTGCTTCGCATTAAGCTTGTTAACAGCCTGGGAAATATGTTTTCCCTTAGTCCTTTGCATATGTTCTTTCTACCTCTTTCTTCTTCCTATTTTCTTTCTGTTGACCCTTTTATTTATTTATTTTAGGATTCATACATGGCTGCCCATTTTATATACCCAGATTTTGGCAGCTCACAACAACAATAAAAACATGCAGCATGAAAAACAATTTAAAAACCAAACATTCAAAAGACCGCATCTAGCTATTCTTGGAAAATAGCTAGAAATTAGCTTGCCTTTGAGAGACAAAAAATAAAATCTTGAACCAAGTTATATAGCCTTCAAGTTTCTTACAGTGCCACTCCCTATCAATAAATTCCAAAACAAATTCCTTGGTTTACTAAGAATTTAATAACTTCTTAGTCAACAGGGATTCTGTTTGCAATCCATGTCCAAAACATAATTCTATTAATTAATAACAGATGAGTTTAAATTGACTTTATTTTTCTTATAGCATTTAGAAAACTGTGAAAAAAACAAATATTTATAAAACATCCTTTGCATTTAATGTCTTTCAAGAAATAGACTGCTTGAGTTTCAACTGTAAAAGTAGCCTTAAAATAGTGAGAAACTGATATTAGAATGATGTCAAAATCTTCTGTAGTTCTTTCCTGCCATCTGGTGGCTTTTCAATTGCTTGCATTTGTTCTGAAAAAAATGTTCCAAAAACATTTTGTCCTAAATAACAAAAACCTGATCCCTAAGATGTTAGATCAGTGATGGCGAATCTATGGCATGGGTGCCACAGGTGGCACGCGGAGCCATATCTGCTGGCACGCGAGTCGTTGCCCTAGCTCAGCTCCAGTGTGCATGTCCAGCTGATTTTTGGCTCACACAGAGGCTCTGGGAGGGCGTTTTTGGCTTCCAGAGAGCCTCCGGGGGATGGGGGAGGGGTTTTTTGCCCTCCCTAGGCTCCAGGGAAGCCTTTGGAGCCTGGGAAGGGCAAAAAACAGGCCTACCAGAAGTTGAGAAACTGGCTGTTTCCGGCCTCCAGAGGGCCTCCGAGGGGCAGGGGAAGCCGTTTTCGTCCTCCCCAGGCATTGAATTATGGGTGTGGGCACTCACACATGCACAATAGAGAACGACACGCACTTTCAGCACCTGAGGGGAAAAAGGTTCACCATCACTGACCTATACCATCTCAGACAAGTCACTGGTTAATTGTTCTCGCTGTTGGGAAGTTTCTCCTTAATTCCATATTGCTTCTCTTTTTTATTTGTTTCCATCCATTGTTTCTTCTCCTGCCCTCTGGTGCTTTGGAGAATACTGTGACCCCCTCTTCTTTACGGCAGCCCCTCAAATACTGGAATACTGCTATCATGTCATTGTCACCCCTATTTCTTCTTTTCTTTAGACTGGCCAAACCCAAATCCTGCAACTGTTCTTTGTATGTTTTGGTCTCCCTGCCTTTGATCATCTTGTTTGTTCTTCTTTGCACTTTCTCCAAAGTCTCTTTTTTGTAGTGTGGTGACCAAAATTGATTGCAGTATTCCAGGTCTGATCTTACTAAGGCTTTGTAAAGCGGTACTAACTAATAACTTCATGTGATCTTGATTCTATGTTGCTGTGTATACAACCCAGGATTGCATTAGCTTTTTTGGCTGGCTCATGTTTAGCTGATCGTCCACTAGGACTTCAAGGTCCCTCTCACAGTTTTTGTCACTGTTTTTGAGCCAGGTCTCGCCTAATTTGTAATTATTCCTTTGATTTTTCCTGCCTGGAGACTAAACCTCCGGTACTTGCCCGGTTCTCCAAGATTTTTGAAAGATAGGGTACAATGGTTCTGAGATGACATCTGCCAGCTCTGGCATGTAATCTGTCAAGTCCCAGTGATTTATATTCATCGAGGTCAGATAGGTGCTTCCTTTCCATTTTCTCGCTTATTTAAATTTTTATTTCTAGTTTGTCTTTTACAGTAGCTTTTTTTGGCAGGTTGGGCTATCATTTCTTTTTGCGTGAACACCGATGCAAAGAATGAGTTGAGCAGCTCTGCTTTCTCTCTGCTGTCTGTTACTTCCTTGCCATCTTCTCTCTTTAGTGGACCGACTGTTGACTGTTTTTTCTTGTTATTTATATGTTGGAAGAAACTATTTTTTATTATCTTTATTATCTTTGACTTTTGTTGCAAGTCTTTGTTTATTCTGAGTCTTTGCTTTCCTGACTTCGTCTTTGCATGTTCTGGCTCTCTGCTAATATTCCGCCTTAGTTATGTGCCTCTCATGTGTGTGGTTATTTGTTATTGCTTGTGTTTGCATTAATTCCAGTAGGACCTGGAATTCCCTTTCACCCAAGGTTCCAGCAACTTCAACTCCCCATCACTTCTTCTTTATTAGTAAGAAATAGGTCCAGTATAGCTTTATTTCTAGTTCCATCCTCTACCTTTTGGATGACAAAGTTGCCGGCTAGGTTGGTTAGGAATCTGTTTCATCTCCCACTTGCTGCAGACTAGGCTTAGTCCACATGAAATGGGTCCTGAATCTTTGGAAAAAAAGGGGGGAAAAGAAACACCAAAATTTCTCCCACCTTGTTGAACAACTTTAGCCGTGAAAGAACTCTTTGGTGGATGGTAAGTCTCTGTCTTTCCCAAGTCCCCATATAGTGTCCGATGGAATCCGCCTTGGGGAGAATCAACTGGCTCAGGATTATCAGATCCGCTGCTACGTCTCCATTTTGATCCAAGTACAGTTTCCTATCAGAGATATTGCAAAACTCATTCTTCTGCAGGAAAGGATGGAACTAGAAGGGGAACATCCAGGAATTTTAAAATCTGAAACCTTTTTTCAAAAATTCCATTTAGTTTTTATACACTTCCTTCTACAGTTGTCTAACATCAAAATATGCTTATTTTGAAAAAATAGATGCTAATGTTATCTTCATAAATAAAAAAAGTTTCAGCAAAATTTCTCAACCGTATATTGGCAAAATATATATTAACAAAATATAATTGATGCAATTGGTAAGTTATAGGGGACATTCTAGAGCATTCTAGAGCAGGTGAGAAATAAAATGAATCATAGAAAAAAAAGATTATTCATAAACACCTAGAAAACATCAGGTTGATTATGAGAAGCAGTTCATTTAGTGACTGTTCAAAGTTACAATGGCACTGATAGAAGTGACTTATGATAGTTTCCCCCACAATCACGGCAGCATCCTCAACTTATGATGGTTGCATTGATTTAGGGCCACCTGATCTCCTTTTGCAACTTCTGACAAGGAAAATCAATAGGGAAGCCAGATTCACTTGACAACTGTGTTACTTGCTTAACAACTGTGATGATTCACTTAAGAAGAAAAGGCAGAAAAGGTCATAAAATAGGGCAAAACCCACTTAACAACCGTCTTGCTTAGCAACCAAAATGTTAACTTCAGTTGTGGTCGTAAATCCCATCCTGCCTCGTGCAGCCCTCTTCCAATAACTGGACAAAGTTGCCCAGAAGCTCCAGATCTTCTCCAGGTTGTTCCAGAGGGAGGGAAATGGGGAAATGAGCTCAGTCAGAAGGGAGGAGATTCTGGCTGAAGGAGAGGAAAAACACCCTGAAAAGAGGAGCCATTTCAGAGATGAGCCCTTAAAGGAAAAAAGTTCAGCCTCCCCTTCACTGAGGATGCAAAGACTGAGCAGCCATCAGTCGGAGGAGCTTCCACTGAGATTCCTGCAGAGAGGAGGGGTTGGGCTAGATGATCTCAGGGTGTCCTTCAAAGTAGAGGTGGGTTCTGAAACTTCTTACTGCTGGTTCGTTCAGGGTTGTGCCTTGAGTGTGCACACGTGCGCACGCCAATCAAAAATAGCTTCTGCGCATGCGCAGAAGCAAAATCCAAAATGGTGGTGCCCCACGGAGACACCGAATGAACCAGTTCCGTGACGTCATCGCGGAGTTACTACCTACTCTATAGAACCGGCTAGAACAGGTAGGAACCCACCTGTGCTTCAAAGTCATAAAGGTAAAATTCCACAATGCCAATCACAAACCCATAAAGAGATGAATGTATTTTAAAATGAATCCATCCTTTTAAAATTAGCAGTGTTTGAAACCAAAATTGATCTCTCGTGGTGCCTGGTGCTTAGAAGATTATGTCTCAAGCAATTGTATTGGCCAAATGTGTTGACCTTCTGAAGCACAATGTGGTTGAGAAGGTTCCCCTCCTTCTCCTCTGGGTTCCTTCTCCAAAGGGACTAAGATTAATGGATCCACATTGTTAGAAATAGGAAAGCAGCAATAAAGCAAGGAAGGCAATCTGGTACCAAAAAGTAGCAAAAGCTTATTAACATGTAAGGTTCAGCGATGCGCTTAAGTCAACAATGAGCCGAAAGAAGAACTTAAGCGAGAGGCTTGAGGAAGAAAAAGTGCTTCATTTGATCAAAGCAAAGAGCTGGGTAAACCGATCCAAACATATACAAAGGAGACATGTAAGGAAGAGCACACCTTAGAGAAGGTATGATACCCTTTTATACCTTTAGAGACATCAGCTTAGTACCCAATTCTTCCCCCACCCCGGCCCATGCCTTCCTTGTAGCCTGCATGGGCTGTGCAGCAAGGAACAGGGGGATGAGTGCTTAACAACACAGGTCAAAGGTGTAAGTTAGAGGTGGGGTGTGAATTGTAACAAGGTGCCCCCATATCAGAGGTGGGTTCCTCCCGGTTCAGACTGGTTTGCTCGAACCGGTAGCGATCTGCTGGTGACATCACGATGATGTCACGGAATTGGTTCAGTCAGTGCCGGTCTGTGGGCACCGCCATCTTTTTTTCATTTTTAACAAGAAAAAATTAAAAAATGTCTTCTGAGCATGGGCAGAAGCTGAGTTTCCGGCACTGTGCATGCAGTTCCCATCTTGTTTTGGGCTTTTTTTTGCCAGATTTTTTGAAGTGAATCAGCAGCGACATAAGTTAGAACCCACCCCTGCCCCATATGTGTCTGCTGGGTGAACCCTGAGGATCTTGTATATATGGGGTTCAGACTGATGGCAGGACCGTATGTTTGACAGATACCTAATACTTTACAGAGCCTTAATACAGCATATATGTGTTACAGAAAATACCTCACAGAGGCCTTATGCAGCATATACCGTATTTTTCGGAGTATAAGATGCACCTATTTCCCCCCAAAGAAAGGGTGAAAATTTGGGTGTGTCTTATACATCAAATGTAGCCCCGCCCACTCTTCGCCTCTGCATTTTATACCTGTTCCAGGCTGCAGGGATTGCCACCAACCATCGCCTCAAAAATGGAGCCTTTGGAGGATGCAAAGGCAGCCCCTCCCAAAAAAAACTTTCCTCCCAAATGCTAGTGACGGATGCTGGTAGGCAGAATTTTTTTTCTTATTTTCCTCCCCAAAAACTAAGGTGCATCTTATACTCTGAAAAATACAGTATGTGTTACAGGAAATTAATGTTTAGCTGAAGTAAATGTTTACAGAACAGAATAAAGTTTTTATAGAATAACAAGCTTCTACAGATACTATTATTCCAGTATATTATATTCTACTATTATGTCTAACAAGCTTCTACTAATTCTATTATTATTTCCCTTCAAATGCATCTGCAGATACACCAGGTGGACCCGGATCAAAGCATGCAAGAGGTTTCATGCCCTTCCTCCTGTCATTCAACACTGTCCTGTTTCCCCATTGGCTGGGTAATTAGCAAGCTTTCAACCTATCCGGGGCATCTGTTCAACAATATTACCTTGTTTTCCCCAGCAACCCCCTGTCTCCATGTCCTGGTGTGACTGCATCACTAACTTTCCATTTCTCTCTTGCGTAAATCGGTTATATTTTGAAATGTGTCTGTTAAGCTATTGCTCAGAAAGCACCCCTCCCTTTTCTTTCTAGAGTTTGCTGAACCACATTGTTCACTGTAAGAACAATACTGTTTTCACTAGTTTTTCAAAACGTTCCTTAACTTTCTAGTTCCTTATTTTCTCTATTTATTATGCAGAAGCTATAATGAAACATTATAAAAGCAATACTTCATCTTCCACAATATCAGGACCCCATACCTGCCACAGCTGCAGCCTTGGAGCCCCCAATCTCTCCTTGCCCTCCTTCCTTCCCCTCCTCAATCTGGAGGAATAGGCAGTGTTCATGGCCTGGGCCAGAGTCTGAATAAAACTGTACAAATGGGAGTGATTTCTGATCCGGATCCTATTCCCTTTCTCCCTGGTCTCCAGTGGGGCTTTCTGGGTGCATCTTCTGCGGCCTTTGACAGAAAAGTCATTTTTTGAAAGAGAACAGTGGAAATAAAGATCGTGAAACTTTTCTTCCACAAAGAAATGGGGTTCAAAGGCATCATCCATTCGCCTTTCTTTTGCCAGAAAAGCAAAGGTCCAAAAACTATGCATGTATATAACAAGTCTGTGGTTGTGCTTTTTAAATTGAAATCCTCCCAAAGCTGTACTGATCCAAACTTTCCCTTCAATGGGTCCTGGGAGGCGCATAAGTGTTAAATGGAAAGGAACAATTCTGTCCGTAACGGGAACATGATCCATGAAGTGAATAAACACGTTGACTTGTCTCCACTTAGAGAGGGCATCCCTGAAGGGTGCTGTATATCCAATTCTTGAGAACAGTTGCGATATAACGACACAAATTCCATTCCTGACAAGCATAGGAGTAAAAATCCTCATGAAATTCTCTCCCTTCTCTGTGTCTGAAGCAAAGAGGCCAATGAAGGTCCAGCTGAAATGGAGCAGCAGTTGGACAATGGCTGGGTACAGGAATCCTTCTTTGGGGACCATCTGGTGGAAAAAGGGGAATTTGCTTTTATCGCTCAGAGCCTCTGAAACAACGTTATCGCTGATCTGAAAAAAGTAATGAAGAAAGCTGTGTTATATTGGGGGTCAGTTAAAGTCCAAAACTTTATTTTTTAATAAATTCAACTTGGTATTGATGAACAAATTAATTATTGTTGATTAGCAATTATGCCATAGCAAGAAACAGAATATTAAGCACAGAGCACTAGCGACACTGTATATAAAAATGGAATACAAGAAACAAATTAAATAAAAAAGAATAAGAATAAAAAACACAGCTCTGTATCATTCCTACAATTTATTGCAATCAGACCCACGTGTCTATAGACATTCTCAGTCATCTAGGTCATGGTTGTCCCAAAGGTGCTTCTTCAAAAGATAACTGGACTTTCTGGTTTTTCTTTGAAGTGTTTTGCTTCTCATCCAAGAAGCTTCTTCAGTTCTGGAAGAGAAGCAAAATGTCTTCAAAGAAAAACCAGAAAGTCCAGTTGCCTCTTGAAAAAGCATCTTTGGGACAATCAGACCCACATATGCAGATGTCAAGTGAATGTTTTGTTCCAATAAAGGGATGTATTATATGTACATGTTTAATTCTGATTGAACAGCAAATGTAACCCAATAGGTTGTTTGTCTAATGTGCAGTCCAAGACTCTGATCTCTCTCTTTCTTATACAGTTGACATTCAATGTTCTAGATGCTTGGTGAAGCAATCTTTTGATTTTTTAAAAATTATTTCTCTCTCACCTAATTATAGAAGAGATCAGGAGATCACAGATCATAATATAATTTCTCAATTGCATAATCCAACCTTGAATAATTTTTGCTCATTCTCTAGTTATAAAAGAGATAGGGAAAGAGGGCTCTATTTGAAATCCTGCATCTTCTAACACAGAGAACTTGGGGGCTCTGGCAGGTTCCAGAGGTTTAAATTGTATACTAAGAATTTCAGTCATATGTAAAAGGAAGGAGACCCTCTGTGAGTTCTGTGGTTTTACATTTCTGGGCATAGTAAAAAGCATCTGGTCTCAAGCATTTCTTAAAAGTAGGTAAATGCAACCTCAGATGAACAACAACAACGCAGGACATATTACACCCTGTCATCATTTATTTTACAGAAAAAGAGCCAAAATGGAGAATTCAGGTGGTGAAAGGACACACTGACTGCTTCCACAGGTGTGAAGAGGCTAAGAGGTAGCCCAGTGCTGCTGATCAATTAATCAATCATCACAAGTGTGACTGCCTCGACAAAAGCCAAAGTTTCAGGAGTTTGCTGGTCTCCAGCATTGAGCTGTGTGTTAACACAATGCCAAAGGGTAAAGAACCCAGCAGTGATCTTAGAGAAGCAATTGTTGCTGCCTTTCAATCTGGGAAGGGTTACAAGGCCATTTCCAAACAATTTAAAATTCATCATTCTATAGGGAAGAAGATTATTCACAAGGGGAAAACATTCAAGGCAGCTGTCAATCTTCCCAGGAGGGACCATCCCAGAAAGTTCACCCAAGGTTGGACCGTGCAATACTCAGAGATATGGCAAAAAACCCAAGAGTTTCACCTCAGGCTCCACAGGCCTCAGTGAGCCTGTTCAATGTTCCAGTTTGTGACATTAAAATCAGAAAAAGAAAAAGTGGATATTATATGCTTGCAAGAAACTCACATCAAAGAAAAGGATTGAAAATGTTAAGCGTATCAAAAATTGGGTGAACTACATACAACTTTAGCAGATAAAAAGAAGAGTAGCAATATACACCAGGAAATAAATAAAAAAGTGTAGGAAATATATACAGATCCCAAAGGAAGACTATTAATGTTAGAAATTAAAATAAGTAAGAGTGCAATTTGAAACCAGAAAAACAATAAAGCCCCAAGGCCAGATGGCTTTCCTGGGGAATTCTACAAGATTACAGGTGACTCAATAGAATTATTGTTATTAGACCTTTACAATGAAGTCTTGTCAAAAGCAAAAATACCAGAATCATGGAGGAAAACATATATCACCACATTACCAAAAGAAGGTGCCGTTCCAAATTTAATCCAAAACTATAGGCCAATTTCATTGTTAAATGCTGATTATAAATTTGTTATGAATATAATGGCAGAAAGAATAAAAGGAATATTAAACAAAATTATATATTCAGACCAAAATGGCTTTCTGCCAATGAGGCAAATTAGAACCAATACAAGAATAGTACTAAATATATTAGAATACTATGAGGTGCATCCAGAAAGGCAAGTAGCACTTGTCTTCCTGGATGAGCAAAAAGCATTTGACAATGTAAATTGGCAATATATGAAACAGCAAATTAAAAAATGGAATTTGGAGAAAAATTCATGCAAATGATAGAAACTATATATTCTTCCCAGGCGGCCAAGGTAATAATAAATGGAGATGGTTCCAAATAATGAAAGGAGTCCGGCAAGGATATCACTGTCACCTCTATTTTTATATTGATTCTTGAAACATTATTGAATAAAATTAGAGCCAATCCAAATTTTAAAGAAACCAAAATTTAAAAAGAGGAGTATAAACTGCAGGCTTTCGCAGACGACCTAATATTTTTTATAGAAGACCCACAAGAGACAGGCCCAATATTGGTCAAAGAAATAGAAAAATTCAGTGAAATAATAATAATAATAATTTATTATTTCTATCCCGCTCTTCTCCCGTAGGACTCAGGGCGGTTTACCGCCATCAAGTAAAACAAATAAAACACAATATACAAATAATCCCTACTATACAAATTAAAATCGAATTAAAATCGAATGGTGGGTCTCAAGATAAATAAACAAAAAACTAAACTATTAACCAAAAATATGACATTGAATCAAGACAAAAAATTAGAAGAAGAACTGGGATTACAAATCGTAAAAAAATTAAATATCTAGGCATTAATTTGACAAACAGATGTTCTTCAATAAAAGAAAACAACTATAAGAAATTAGTACAACAAATAAAAATTGACTTTGAAAAGTGGGAGAAATTGCAACTATCTACACTAGGTCATATAGCAATTACAAAAATGAATATTCTACCTAAACTATTATATCTTTTCCAAGCTATGCCCGTAAAATTAGACAATTTTTTAAATTGATTTGAATAGGGCCACTTCGAATTTTATATGGCAAAGAAAGAAACCAAGAAGTAAAATAATCGACATGATAGTAGAAGTAGAGGTGGCTTTGGACTCCCTGACTGGAGATTATATTACATGGTAACATCACTTGTTTGGATAAGAGACTGGGTTAATTTAAACAATAATCGCATCTTGACATTAGAAGGCCATGATCTACATATAGGATGGCACTCATTCCTATGGAATAAGGACAACAAAATGCAAAAATATTTCCATAGACACGTAATTAGAGATTCATTGATTACAATTTGGCAGGAAATAAAGAAAAGACATTATATGAAAATTCCAAATTGACTATCCGCTATGGAAGCAATGATATACCCAAATACAATTAACATAAGCAAAATGATCAAATATAAAGATATCTTGGACAGAGCAGGGAAGCTAAAAAGTAGGGAAGAATTGGGAAAACAATGTATAAATATTGATTGGTGGCCATACCTTCAAATCCAATCCCGATACAAAAAAGATATGCAAGAAATTGGAATTGAGACTGAAGCTAAACAATTAGATAACTTTTGACAGGCCCAGAAGACAAAATTATTTCTAAATTTTACAACTACCTGTTCAATTTGAAAGAGCTAAGATATAGTCAAGGGACCTATGATTGCATGGGCTAAAAATATAGGACATAACATACACTTGGCCGACTGGGAATAAATTTGGAACAGAAATTTTAAATTAACAAAATTAGCATCCTACAAAGAAAATCACAAGATTAGCTAAAATATACCCTAATTTAAATTCAAGTTGTTCGAAGAATACAAAAGAACAAGGCACCTTCTTTTATACGTGGTCGTTAGGTCCCAAAGCGAGAAAACACTGGGAAAAAAATATACAACTGGTTACAAGAAATAACAAGATTAACAATAGAATTTACTCCGGAACTCTTACTACTGGGAATATTCAAAACCATTACAGTAAAAATATTAAATACCTGATTTTACATATCACCACAGCAGCAAGACTCCCATATGCACAGTGTTGGAAGAACCCTAACTCACCCAACGAAAGTCTAATAGTTAGGAAAATCTATGATTGTGCAGAAATGGATAAACTAACTATAGAACTAAGAGGACAAAAAGACTCAGATTATTATGATATATGGGAAAATTGGTATCAATGGATTGATGATAGAAAACAAAACAAGGAAAATGAAACAAGGACACAGAATATTGTAAATACTGTAAATATTGTAATATGTAAATATGAAATCAATGTAAATATGATGATATAGAATTGCTTAAAGATTTATTGTGATTTTTAAAATTTTGAAAAATCAATAAAGACAATATTAAAATCAGAAAAAGACTGAACAAGTAGGGTTTGTTTGGAAGGGTATATATGCATATGCATATACATATACATATATGCATACATATACATATACACATACACATACACATACTCTACAGGTATTATTTCTATGTGAAAATGGACATGCCAATATTTCACCCACAACTAGGGATATTTTTTGAATAGCTGAATAGCCAGGACAAAGTCCAGGGACCTTATTGCTCGTCAGGCCTTTTAAGAGAATTTGAACAAGAATATAAGAGAAAAAAAACATAACTGACACATTCGCTAATATGGAGAAAACCAACTCTTGAATTCCATGGAGAAGATATAGTTGTATCTGTTGCTCACCCACCCCTCACTTTACCAGATAGAGAATCACACACGCAAACCTGTGGGACTTTGTAAAGTGCTGCTAATGTTGATGCCTGTATGGAGATGTCCCTGTTAGCTGCATCAAAAAAAGCCAGAATGTTGTCCTTCCTTCCACAGCCGTAGTTGGGGACATTGGCTTCTCCAGTGGAGAGAATGTCCAGCAAGGCATCTGAAGTGTGTAAAGGACTCAAATAGTTGTCATGGATGTTGTAGCCAAGTGTGAGATTGTGCAGGAGATTGTTGACCTCTTGAATGTTGAAAATGTAGAACAGAATTGTTGATAAATTAAAAGAATGCCTACTGTAAAAAAATGTTCATGTCATTATCATCAACAGTAACAACAACATTTTTAAATAATTTGATCTTTTTTGTCTGCACAAGCCTACTGAGTCTTAAGCGAATATGAACCAAGAACCTATATTTTTCAAAGATCCTGGAGCACTGGGGAACTACCAGAGGACTGGAAAAGAACTGAGGTGGTTCCCATCTTTGAAAAAGGGGAGAAAAAAGATCCAGGAAACTATAGACCAGTGATGGCGAACCTTTTTTTGCTTGGGTGCCAAAAGGGCTCGTGCACGTGCAATAGCGCACACATGCATGCCCACACCCATAATGCAATGCCTTCCATCCTTTGCACACAACCCCCCCCCACGCTGCCCCCACATGCAGGCACATAGGCCTCACTAAAGCCTCTGGACTTCCGGTAGACCTGTTGAGCCATTTTTCGTCCTCCCCAGGCTTCAGGAAAGCTTCCGGAGCCTGTGGATGGCAAAAAAACAGGCCCAATGGACTGAACGTCTGGTAGGCCTGTTAGGTCCATCCACAGTCTCTGTAGGCTTTCCTGAAGTCTGGGGAGGGTGAAAACCGCCTCCCCCACCCTCCAGAAGGCTGAAAATCAGGTGACCAGCATGCACATGTGTGCTGGAGCTGACATAGGGCAACGCCTTGTGTGCCCTCAGATATGGCTCCGTGTGCCACTTGTGACATGCTTGCCATAGGTTCACCATCACGGCTATAGACCAATCAGCCTGATATCAATACCTGGAAAAGATAATCAAGCAACAAATCTGTGAACACCTAGAAGCAAGCAAAGTCATAACCAAAAGCCAACATGGGTTTGTCAAAAACAGATCATGCCAAATAAATTTTATTTCATTCTTTCATAAAGCAACCAGCAAAATGCTAGGAACATAATCTAATTTAGTGGATCAGCAAAATGCTGTGGACATGATATACTTGGATTTTAGTAGGACATTTGACGAAGTAGACCACAACCTATTTCTTGGAGAGATAAAAAATGTGGGATAGACAGTATGACCACCGGATGGATTTGTAATTGGCTGACAAGCCACACTCAATGTGCAGTCCTCAATGGAACCACATCTACATGGAGAGAAATAAGCAGTGGGGTACTACAAG
>JANHGD010049105.1:0-13186 GCA_027560375.1 Imantodes cenchoa
TCCAGAAGTTGTGAATGCTCCAACACTGGAAGTTTTTAAGAAGATGTTGGATAACCATTTGTCTGAAGTAGTGTAGGCTTTCCTGCCTAGGCAGGGGGTTGAACTAGAAAACCTCCAAGGTCCCTTCCAACTCTGTTGTTGTATTATTGTATTATTGTATAAGAAAGATTCCCTCAAATAATATAGGGCCCTATGTAAAATAGTACAGTAGTACTTTAAATAAATAAAGTTTAAATAAACTTTGAACTGCATCTGGAAACCTGTCAGGAACCAGTGCAGCTCACAAAGTAGCAGTGTTACATGGGCAAAACAAGATACGTCCATAATTACCCACAATACTGCACACTGGACTAATTGAAGCTTCTGGACAGTTCTGTAAGGCAGCCCCATGTAGAATGCATTACAATAGTCCAATTGGGCGGTAAACCATATCAGGACAAATGCACTAAGATACCCAAGAATCCTTTGTACTTCAGAAGATTACTTCAGCTAACTGCATTTAAGAGGCCAAGGAATATTATACATATATATTTCATCAAAACTTTCTGCCACTGAATAAATTTATATTCACAAATATTAGGTACAAAGTTCAAGGCTGAAGATACAGTAAGCTTTATTATAGGTCAGCCTATTATTGCTAGGGAAGAAAAATGCCTTAGATCCCAAAATGTCTTCCTTCTCTGTTGTGGTCCCCAACCTCAGACCCTGAAATCCAGATGGTCCCAACTTTGTTAGTTTTCCAAACAGCCTTAAAGACCTGTCTGCTTTTAAAAGTGTTAGTCCAGGATATGACATGAACTTTCAAATTTGGGTAGTTTCCTGACTCAGGCCTATAAATGTACTGCACTGATTATCATTGTTTGATTTATCTGTGTTACTGTTAAATTGTTGTTGCTGCTCAAAGTTGCATGTGGGATAGTACAATATAATTCTTTGAGGGAAAAGGTGTGTGGTCAGCACCGTGGCGACACGGTGTTTCCCCGCCAATATCCCCGTTGCTAGGAGACCCGGTTTGGACATAACCAGGTCAGAACCACCCAGGTAGGGTGGTAAAAAAGAGAGGCACTGGCCAGCAAGCTGGGTGGTGGTGGTGGTGGCAAACAGCCCAGGGAGCCAGTTTATTCCTCTCGGCCTGTGGCGGAGGAAAAATACAGAGCATCGTCCTGGCCACGGCGACAACAAATGGTTGGATTAAATAGAAGGATTGGAGTCAACTGGAAAGGGAACCTAAGTTAAAGCGCTGGAGAGTACAGAGGAAAGAAGAAGAAGCTGGTGAGTGTGATTGCCGGTGGAATATTAAAGAACTAATTTCATATTGAAAAGGGAAATAAAAGAACTGGAAGTTTACGAAGCGGCTGATTAGCTAGAGGAAATTTAAAGTAAATTAGAATACAACTATTGCCCAATTGTGGTGGATCTGGGATTTTGGAATTTTATATGTAAAGAGTCTGTGAAGACTGAGAACTATAAATCTGGGAGAGAGCATTTGGAAAAGGGGAACTAAAATTTGGGAAGAAATTCAGAATAGGAAAGGATAACGAGGAGAGCGGAAACTGGGAGCAGAGAACGCCATCTGTCTGCTGGAGGAGTCACTGTTGGTGAATTATTATTATGGTTTTTGAACACCTGCTGACCTTGAGGAGAGAAAGCTCTGGTTGAAGAGCTAAGAAAATACAAAACAACGTTTATAATTAAAGGAGCTGTAGAATTACAAATTAAACTTTTGCTAACAATTGGATAATGTTATAACTTTGAAATTGGGACTGAGATGTAACTGTGATGGAGGAAATTGACTACAAAGACTTGGCTGAATTTTTCAAAGAACTAATCAAGGACTTTAGAAAAAGCCTTGGACTTGGACCCGGAACGAATAAGAAAGGACAGGAGGAAGAAAGAACGGGGAAGGAAGCAGAGGAAGAAAAGCAGATTGATGAACCTTTTGAAATACACAATAACATCATTGGGAAGAACTTTGAACATGAAGTACAGAATAATGATGACTTAATGATCAAATTGAGACTTATAATGAAATTATTGGAAATTATAGTGAGGAGGAATCCATAGAGAGGAAGGTGTTAAAAATAATGAGAATGAGCATGAGAATGAGAATGAACAGGATGATGAATATGTTCAAGATTACAATGATTCCACTGGGTTTAACAGTGATATTTAAAAAATAGATATATATGAAGAGGATATTGAATATTTTGAATCTTATAAGGATCATTTTGGGAGGTATGGAAAAGAAACAAAAAGGGGAATGAGAAATGGTAGATATAAAGGTAAAGGAGAAGAGACAAGAAAACAAGGAAAAGGGGTTGGAGAAAACGCAGATATAAAAATGGAAAAGGAGAGGATTTTAAAGATAATATATGAATGGTTTTGGGTTAAAATTATCAAGTCATTTTTTAGTTTAATAATTATATATTAGAAATATGAATACTGAATGGTATTGTATTGATTTTTTTAGGCTTAACATAATTAGTTTTATGAGATATTAATTTGAACACTTATTATTATTGTTTAGGTAATAATAATTGATGTTGTTATGAGATTTTTCTTTCTTTCTTTTCTTTTTTATCCTTTTGAAAATACAAAGTGAGGTCAGATTTGTGTATTAAGAGAAAATCTATTTTTAAACTAATGTATTGATTTTAATAAGAGTTAAGAACTTGGTGCTTTCTCTGTATAAACTTTAATTTGGTATTTGCATGTTATTAATATAAGAGATTGGTTTAGAATATGAACTATGGATGAGAAATTTGTTTAAGAGATTTCAAGATAAATTATACAAATGAGGTTTTTGATTTTTAAGGGGCATTAGTTATAATACAACAAGATAGAAGAAAATAAACTGATGAATTAAAGAGATAATAAAAGGGGAGTAAGCAATAACGGCTTAAAATGAAGAAGCAGGAGAATAAAATAATTATTATGCTAAGCTTTGTTAACAATGGTAAAGTTGGGGGAAACCACTGATTAATTGGGTGAGCCCAGCTGACAAAACTAGACTTTTTCTTTTTTTTCCTTTTTTTTAAATTTTTCTTTAAAAATATAAAAATATACCTAGAAAGATTAAGTTGAAACAAAGGATCGATAGAGAAAAGAATTAAGATTATTAGTATTATTACAGATTAAGGGGAGCTAAAAAAATGGGTGCTTTTTCTGTCAAATAAATAAGAATTAAAAAGGAACACACTCAGAAAAGGAATAAGAAAGAGGTAGAGGAAGTAGGAAAAAAGAGGAGAGAAAGTAGGAAACAGGTAGAAAGAGAGAGAGGAGAAAGAAGAAAGAGGAGAGAAGAGGAGAGGAGAAGAGAGAGGAGAAGAGAGAGAGGGAAAGGTGGAGGAAAGGAATATAGGACAAGAGGAGAGACAGTGGGAGACAGGTAGAAAGAGAGAGGAGGAAAGGGAGTGAGAAGAATAGAAATGGGTTAATAGACAGACAATCCAGAAATGATAAAAGTAAGATCATTGTACTTGTTTATTGTATATTAGTAAACAATTTGGAATTTATGGAAACTTTCTCTCTTTGTAAAGATGCTACGGTATATGTATTGTTGCAAATGTGAATTATATTAAAAAATAAAAAACTTTCTTTTAAAAAAGATATAAAGAGAGTGATAAAATAGGAGGAAAAAACCCTCTGGAACCTGGCTAGAACCATTTAATTAAGGATTGCGTCATTATTCCTTATATTATTTTGTTAAGATTATGTCTGAGTCACCTTTTGGCTCTAAAACATTAAAATGCTCCAATCAATAAAAAATAAAGAAAAAATATTTCACATTAGCTGTTTTTTGGGGCATTCAATATGTGGAAAAAGCACCTGACTCTTATTGATATATGAATGCTGCAAAGTTCTTATTGTTTTATTTTCACTTCATTTCTTTTCATTTTATGGACTCTGAAACAGGAAAACAAAGACCAAATCTAAGGTCCATTGAGAGCAGCAGATATGCCTAGTGTGTTGCCAACCATATATGTTTGCTTTGATTGGGAATCCAGCACATTTTCGGGACATCAGGTTCCGTAACGTTTTATAGCAAGATCCTGTTTTACTGCATAGTTGGAGATGCTCACCTGCAGGGAGTTAAAGCAAATCTTTCTTCCTTCTCCTCATATCAGCAGCTGCAGAAGGTGCTCTGTGACATATAATATTGAAAATTCTGGGCCTAAGAGCCTCTGACAAGCAACATCCTTTAAGTCTGGGCTACCTTGGGTTGCCTCCAGGAGCTGAGGGACCTGAGAAGCAAAACCGCCAGAGCCAGATTCTCCATCCCAGAATAGGCTAGGCCTGCAATTCAAAGTCTCTCTAGTGAGTGCTGCCTTCAACATTGCTGAAACTCTGGGAATGTTATTGTGCTGTTGGGCTCCTGATTATGTTGGAACACATGGCTGATCTTGCTGACCCTAATCTAAGCACCTGATTAGCTGCAATTGTTGCAGCATTTTGTCTCATGCCAGTTCTTTCCCTTCCAGCTGTTCTTTCTCTCGTGACATAGTGATCGTTTTCTTTTTTCAGAAGACCTTCTGGGGGCTAGTGACTCCACGTTCCTGGTCTTGCCACCCATAAGCAACTATTTCCAGCCTACCCTAGCCTTCTGCTTTGCTTCAAAAATGATGTACGACAAAGATATACATGACTCTGCTGCTGTGACAACAAGGACTCTCAGCACATCATGCATCTCCTCCACTTCCTCCATGGAAAGCTGTATTTGGAAATTCCTTACCTGAGGGTGCTAACAGTTGGTTTGTAGATTCAAAGGCTCTCATCTAGTGGAGACAGAACATCTACAAAGATCCCTGCTGTGTGAAGTTCATGGGGCTTCTTGGTGCTCAAATTCCAGGGGAAAGGGGCTCAGAAAAATTTATAAATGACAATCTTTGGTTGCCTCCAAGACTTACAGAGCTTTCTTTCTTTCTTAACCTACTTAAAAGAAAACATGAGAGCTCCACCTTGAAATGGAAGTTATCACACATCCCAGCTTTAATCCAAACTCTGTTGCTTCTAGATCAACCAGCAGTTTTCCAGATACAGGTGAAATCCAGCTGCTGGCACATCCATTGATGAGGAATGATGGAAGTTAGAGTTCAACAATAAGCAGAAGTACTGCTTATATTTTATACCTTTAGACTTTCATTCAACATTTTATCTCCAGCAGTGAAGGAAGGGAAGCAGCAATATCCATTCAATGCCTACTATATTGGGTGAATGATTTTTGAAAGTATATTTGGAAATAAAAACAGATTATGCCAAATCAATCTTATTTCATTCTTTGACAAAGTGAATTAGCAGACCAGGGAAATTCTGTGGACATAGTATACTTAGTCTTCAGCAAGGCATTCAACAAAGTAGACCATGATCTACTTCTTGGTAAACTAGAAATATGTAGGATTGACTGCATTACCATCAGTTGGATTTGTAACTGGCTAACAGACCATACTCAACGAATAGTCCTTAATGACACTACATCTACATGGAGGAAAGTAAGCAGTAGGATACCACAAGGTTCCATCTTAGGCCCAGTACTCTTCAATATCGTCATAAATGGCTTAAATGATGGAATAAAAGTGGAATTCATCAAATTTGCTGATGAGACTAAGCAGGCAGGAATAGCCAACACCCCAGAAGACAAACTCAGGATCTAAAAGATCTTGACAGACTTGAACAATGGGCCCTATCCAAAAACATGAAATTTAATGTGGAGAAAAGGAAGATTTTATACCTAGGCAGGAAAATCCAAAGGTATAAGAACAGAATGGTTGAAACCTGGCTCCAAAACAGTAGCTCTGAGAAGGACCTTAGAGCTCTAAATATGAGCCAGCAGTGTATAGCAGCAACCAAAAAGCTAATACGATCTTGGTTGTATAAACAGAGACGTAATATCAAAATCACATGAAGTATTAGTACAGTGTTATAAATCCTTACTAAGACCACACCTAGAATACTGCATTCAGTTTTGGTCATCAGATTACAAAAAACATGTTGAGACTGGGAAAAGTGCAAAGAAGAGCAACTAAGATGATTAAGGACCTGGAGACAAAAACATATGAAGAACAGTTGCAGGAATTGGGTATGACAAGTCTAGAGAAAAGAATGACTGGGGTGACATGATAGCAGTTTTCAAGTATTTGAGGGGCTGCCAACTTATTTTGCAAAGCACCAGAACGCAAGACAAACAATGGATGGAAACTAATCAAGGCGAGAAGCAACCTGGAACTAAGGAGAAACTTCCTAACAGTGAGGACAATTAACCAGTGGAACAGCTTGCCTTCAGAAATTCTAGGTGCTTCATCACTAGAGGTTTTTAGGAGAAGACCGGGCAACCATGTGAAATGGTATATAGGGTCTCCTGCTTGAGCAGGGAGCCCCTTCCAGCTGTATTCTGATTCACTGAAATAAGAGATCCCTCATCCACAATAGAAGGAGACAAGGGTAAAGCCATCTGCTCACCATGCCATGTTTCTCATCGAAAGAGAAACAAGTTGCTCCTCCAGTACAGTATTTTTTTAAAAAACAAATCTTTGGTCACAAACTTTATGGTGCTTCAATTGTTTCTCTCAATGTAACAAGAAAGTGACATCTTTCATTTAACTGCAGAGGCTGAAGCATTGTCTGCAGAGTATCTGAATGTGTGCACAGCATTCAGTCAGTCAGAGCCAGTTTGTAGCAGTGGTTAAGGCATCACGCTAGAAACAGGGAGATCGTGAATTCTAGTTCCGCCTTAGACTCAAATCCAGAAGGGTAACCTGGGACCAGCCACTCCCTCATCCTAGCAAGGATATAATGGCAAACCATTTCTGAAAAACCCTGCCAAGAAAACTGCAGGGACTTGTCCAGGCAGTCTCCAAGAATTGGACACGATTGATTGATTGATTGATTGATTGATTGACTGAATGGAAGGAAGGAAGAAGAAAAAAATCCACCAAGGCATATAGTTCACAAATTATTCTGGCTGCAATCATGTAAAACTAAACCGCACTGTAGACATATTCATATTTCTCAGAAACAACTCCAGAATGGTACAAATATATGTGCAAGGTTTGAGAAGGAAACGTTAAAAAAATGAGCAAAGCATAAAATAGCAGAAAAGTTTAAAGATTAGTATGTCATTCATTTTCTAGTCCAGGGGTGTCAAACTCAAGGCCCATGGGCTGGATCCGGCTTGCAGTGTGCTTAGATCTGGCCGCAGGGCCAGCCTAGAAATAGTAAAGGACCGACCTGCTGTGCCTCTGCTAGCGAAAATGAGGGGGCAGAGTCTCCTGCAGCCTTCTGCCAGCCAAAACATTACAAGAATTAAATATATTGTCTTGGCAGACTTAATCTTCCTTTCCAGAGGTTATTCCCGCACTAGCAACTGTACACAGGGTTCAGATTTCGCGCGTTCGTCTGTAGAACCCGATTACTGGTGGTGAGTGAGGCAGAGGAAGAAAGTTTACGCCTGAGTGCTTTTTCCTTTTTCTTAAGACCCAGGAAATCTTGTCTCTTCTTCCATCCTTTAGTTCCACAAATCGAACATGAATCTCCTCCATTCAGAGTTTGGGGGGGGGGGGGGATACCTGAACTGTAAGAGGAAATGAACCATTTTCCCGCGCGCGCCCTGTTGTTCTCCCGGGCTCATTTCCCCGCCACGCTGCAAAATCAGGCCTGGTAAGAAGAGCGAGTGGCGCTTCCCCACAACAACCCTTCGTTAAACGCCCCACTAGCTCCCGCACCCCAGGAACTGAAAAGTGGTCATGGACGAGAGAGAGAGATTGCTTGGAATCCTTGAGGAGCTGACAGACAAAGAGCTGAAGGCGTTTGCTTTTTTATTGCCTGACGACATCCCTCGCGGGAAACGCGACACGGACTCTCGGGTGGATCTAGCGAACGTGATCCTGCGATACTACCCCGAAAATGCCTTAGATGTCCTCGTCGAGGTATTAAACAAAATGCCGAGGAAAGATCTCGTCTTGCAACTTCAGAGCCACCCGAGGCGAGAGGGTTCCCGGTATGAGAGGACCGAAGAAGAAAGGGAAGTAGTGGCGGCGGCGGCGGCGGCGGGTAAGCATAAAGGAAGTCAAGCAGCCGTACACGGTGCTAGCAGGCTGAGATCTGTACAAACCGAAAGTTGTTAGAACCGTATGTAGGATTATCAAGGATAACAGGACACGTAGCAATAATCACCTCAGCCCAATTACCCGTGCTTTAAAATAGCAAAGACAGAAGGATGTAGCTGCATGCTGCGGGCCAGAAAAACATTTTTTTTTCTAATATATGTATCGATCATCTACTATACTGTATTTATTTCGAGTGCCCCTGCTATCACGGAATCACAATTTTGGAGACTCGTTGCGTTTTACAAGGCAAATCAACGCAGGAATGGAAAGGCTTTCAAATATTCTTCAGTTCTTTAAAATAAGCCAGAAAAATTGAGATGTACGCAGAACACAGCTTGAGATGGGAATGGGGAGACAGAAGAGAGGCTGGGAAAAGTATAGAAATTAATGTGAATATTGTTGGTTGCAAGAGCTGCCTTTAAATCTAGTCACCTGCACGGGGTGATTATTGCTAGTTGTCCTTTCTAGTTATAACTAAAGGAGAATTCCTAAGAAAAAGAGAGAGGGTACAACTTTTTAATCATAAAGCAGATAATAAAAGGATGGAAAGAGAAAATACAGAATAATGTTTGTTAATATAGATCAGGGTACCCATAGAAAAGAGTATCTATATCTCAATGTTGAACTGACACTCTTCCCCCACACCCCATTAGCATTTCCCAATCTTGACAACTTCAAAATGTGTGGCACTTTGGGAATTAAAGTCTATACATTGTAAAGTTGCCAAAAATGAGAAACGCTGACATACTTTATATTTTTTTAATGAGTAGTTAAACTGGCCACATTGAACTAAGAAAAAAGTCACATGGCCTTGATCCATTCTGGAGGCAAGTTATTTGCTGCTTATTGAGATTGCTGGTTGACTAAAATTCATCAACAGTTTCAGGGGCAATGGAGGGCACAATGCAGTTCATAGCTGTGTTTATTTTGATAATCACTCACAATTTTTTTTCTAAGCCAAAAAGCATATAGTATAGCCTTATTAATGATGTGTTTCATCAATAAATAGAGGTTGAGTGATTAAGCCAAATGTTTTGCAGAACAGATGAGATTTGAGGAAAAAGATAGATGCAAATAAAATCCACTGAGTATACAGTGTGTTTAGACTGAGTTGATGCAGCACCAAAACTAGACAGGATGAAGGCAAAAACACTTTAAATGCTTTAGTTATGGATGCTGTAAATTCTGATCTGTCCCCCAAAAGCTACAGTCTAGGTAGAACTAACATGGCAAATCCGCCAGTAAGAAGAATCTGCATTGTCTCTGATGGAAGAAATGAGCAAAGTTGTGGTGCACCTGAGTCAGGTGCCATCTGATGGGGCAGACATAAAGCAAGGTTTTCTTCTGCTATCCTTTTATACTGTAGTTGAGCCCAACCTCTCAAGATTTCAGAACAGCAAAAGAGCAGCAGCTAAGAGTGTGGGTGTTTTAAAAATACATATCCCATGAATTATGATTGACTCTTTTGACTAGCAAAATTAGGACTCAAAAATTAGTCCTTGTAGTTTCTGAAAAGCCCACAGCTTGCAAATAAATCCATGAGGCTTATTCATGCATAATATTTTTATGGTGCTACTAAACAATCCATGACATCTACATATAATACATATAATATCTAGGCTTACTCCATTTCCTCTCCCCACACGATCCTCAAGAGAGCCCTAGTGAAGCCGCCTCCCTCTCCTCAGCTGACCCACAGAACTGCCTGCCACTTTGCTGGGGGATGGGTAATTTCCTTACCAGATTCCTTAATGCTTCTATAGTAGCAGAGTTTCTATTGTACTGCCTTCACTGAAAAAGTTCTTGAAAATTCAGATATTCAGAAATGTATCTGCCTCGAAAGTGTCCTTATTGCACAGTTAAACATCAGAAGTTGAGCATAGGAAATGTTTTATGACATTTTCTTTATGTCATAAAATACTTTACGATCATTTTTATCATAACTTGTTCTATAAAATTTTCAGATTTCAGTTCCACTGGAGTCATGGGTGCTGGACTTTGGATGCACATTCTGTAAGGAAGCCCATTTGCGGTACCTTGTATCAAAAGGTTTTACCCTATGGTGCATTGTTTCACCCAATTATGAGTTACAGACACAAAGGTTTGAGTAGTATACAGATACAAGACCCATGATTGCAACCAACCATTAGCCATTACACAGCTTGTGGTATATGTGTTTGTGCCTTCAAATCTGGACTTCTGATGACAGCCTGGACAAGTTCATTCGGTTTTCTCGCCAATGTTTACGGAAGTTATTTTCATTTTCTTCTGCCTAAGCCTGAGAGAGAATGGGTAGTCCAAAGTTCACGTAGGAGGTTTCATGTCTTAACGACTAGAACAGTCTTCCAGTTTCTAGCATGATGCATTTAACCACTACACCAAACTCACTCATGTGGTTTTTACAATTTATTATTTTTTTTATAAAGCTTGTTGTGGGGGAGCAAATCTAAATATTGAGAGTCCATATCCTGCATAACGAAATCCCCAAATTAAAATAATTTATCCATCATTTAACCCCTGCTTTTATAGTTGCCTAGGAATACAATAAGCAGATGGCAATATTTTTCTTTATTCTATTTATCCTTGAAAAAGTAGAACATAATCCAGCATTTTTTATGATCCTAAATGCCATCATATAATCTTGCATGATGACCTGGGTGTTAGATAGTAACACTGTATAGTATTAATTCCCTGAACAGATTTTAGCCAAGGACAGGTAGTCTTCAGTTAATGACCCCCTCATTCAGTGGGGCTGAACAAGTGGTAGTAACAACTGCTTCTTGGCAACCTTGCAGTGTCCCGCAATCTTGTGATTGCCATTTCTAACTTTCTCTGCTTGCTTTCTAACCTTCCCCAAAGTTAATGGGGGAGCCAGGAGGGAAGGTTTCAAGTAGCCTGGCTACTTGCCATTTTGAAGCACTGAAATCATGTGATGTGTACTTTACAATTGCATTGCTTAGCAACAGAAATTCTGGTCCCAATTATTGTTGTTAAGCGAGGGCTGTCTGTATGATATTAGAGATAATAAAGTAAAGAGGTGTCAGCTCTTTTTACATCTGTAAATTTTCTCTTTCTCTCTTTTTCAGCACCATCCAAGCTGCTTTCACAAGAACAGCTGATGAAACTAGCCAAGAAGATGGGCAGGAACTGGAAGGAGATTGGCATTTTGCATCTGGGTATGGAAATTTCACGTCTGGAGCAGTTTGAAGAGGAGCATCCTAAAAACATGGCCATGCAAATTTTCTCCATGCTGTGGTACTGGAGGAACCGTGAAAAGAAAGCCACTGCACGCCACCTGTATAACATTCTCAGCCAGGAAGGGGTAGATCTTGACTTCAGTGCCTATACTTTTCTTTTAGAATAAAATGCAACAGAAAAAGTTCACCCAACCCTGCAGAAGAGGAGCCTCACCAGCATTCAGTGCCTGACTCACCACCTGTGGGACTTAATGTTGTCATATTAAATCCCCAAGTTTATATTCAGTGGGATGTCATGGGGGGGAGGGTATAGTATCCGGAGAAAGAAGGTGCTTCAGAACAAGTGCTGGTGCTTTCTTAACTCAGGTATATACTATATTTTCCTGGAATTGCTACTGTTGTGAGCCCAGAAAAAGATAGTCCTTCTTTAAGGAAGTAACAAAAGTGCTTTAAAGTAGAGGTCCCCAACCTTTTGGACCTCAGGGACCACCACATTCGTAATTTTAAATCCGATGGACCCTAATTCATAATTTTAAGTCCCGCAGACCACTAATATGAATTATTATTAACAAAATTATAAATACTTATTTAATCATAACAAAATCTTTAAAGGTGGTTTAATTGTAATAAAATCATTAAAGGTAGTGTAATTATTACAAAATAATTGAAGCTTGTTTGACGGTGGCTTGCTGATGATGTTGGGAAAGTCAGTCCCATATTCCAGAGCTGTAACTAGTCCCTTCCCTCCTTTCCTTTCTTTTCCTTTCCTCTTCTTCCTTTCTTTTCCTTTCCTTCTTTTCTTTCCTTCTCTTTCCTTTCCTTCTTTTCTTTCCTTCTCTTTCCTTTCGTTCTTTCCTCTTCTTTCCTCTCCTCTCCTTTCCTCTTCTTCCTTTCCTTTCCTTTCCTCTTCTTCCTTTCTTCCTGGGCTGGATTAATTGCTCTCGGCCAAAATTTCTCTACGGACCATCAAAATTTTCTCATGGACTACCTGTAGTCCGTGGACCACAGATTGGTGACCTGTGCTTTAAAGCATATTCTTAGCTTTAGATCTGAAGCACTGCGAATAACTTTTTTAAAAATATAAAGGACTTAATGCTGTTTAGAGGCAGAAACTTTACTATTTTAATGCTACCAGGTATAAAATGCTGGAGTTTGATAAAAGCAGTACATTTAAATACATTGGAAGGTAAATAAAATGCGCATACAGTACATACATGCAACCTCTGTAGCACTTAAGCTTTACGTTTTAATCTTTTCCTCCATTAAAAATACAAATAACTACTTGGTTAAAGAAGTAAAGCTAGAACACAGGAGTCTTGAGTTCTAATCACACCTTAGGCACAAAGCCAGATGCATGTCTTTAAGCCAGTCACTCCCTCTCAGCACCAGGAAGAAGGCAATGGCAAACTACTTTGAAAATTCTTGCCCCAAAACTATAGGGACTTTTTAAGGAGTCAGTACTTACCCAATCAGAGAGAGAGAGAGGGAGAGAGAGAGAGAGAAGAAGAAGAAGAAGGTGGATTAGATATTAATTAAATCTTACTTGAAAAGTAGAAGTTAGTTTGCAAAGAAGAAGAAGAACTATCCATTTTTATCTTCTAAAGCAGGGCTTGTCTATCATTTTCTTGGTAAAAATACAGGAGTGATTTATCATTGCCTTCTCCCCAATAATATGAATCTGACTTAATGACTTTGCCATTGTCACTAACTGATCATCTGACTCCAGCGTCTTCCTACACTGTTCCTGCCAAATAGAGGTGCCTGCTTGCTTTAGCTCAGTGGTTCTCAACTTGGGGGTTGGGACCCTTTGGGGGTCGCCTGACCATTTCACAGGGGTCGCCTAAGACCATCAGAAAAGACAAATTGCCTTTTCACAGGTTACTGTAA
>JANHGD010060204.1:0-12901 GCA_027560375.1 Imantodes cenchoa
CTAAAGGGTGGGTGAGACTACATTCGGTGTATAAGACGCACCCAAGTTTTCACCCCCTTTTGGGGGGTAAAAAGGTGAGTCTTATACTTCGAAAAATACGAGTATTACTCTAGCTATCACCCAACTAGACTATTGCAATGTGCTCTACATGGGATGCCCGTGAAGTGTATTCAGAAGTGTTAGCTTGTTCAAAATAGAGTGGCATGTATGATTTTGGATGCACCATAAAATGGCCATATAACACTGCTGTTACATGAACTGCATTGCTTCCAAATAGGCTTCCATGTACAATCCAAGATGCTGGTTGTCACCCCTGAAGTATGGCATAAGACCAGGTAACTTACAGGATTGCCTCTCTGCACGTGGGTTCTGCCTACCCCACCGTACCTGTTCAAGTAGGTACACTCCAGATACTATGAATAAAAAGGGTCATCTGGTAGGACTCCAGAAGCATGCTTTGATGTCATTGCGTGGGACCCATGGAACAACTCTTCCTGAGAGATAGACTGGCCTATCCTATTGGCCTTTTTACAAGGTTGTGAAATACTGGCTGTTCCCTCCTATGTTGGGTTTGGGATGTTAACATGGGGGCTGTGGCATATATGAATATTGGTTTTACTGATCTTCAATGTAGTTTTACTTGGGGTGTGTGTTAATGGAGTTCTTTGTTTTAGTTGTAGTCTACTCGAGGTTTCTTGGATATAAGTCAGTCATATAAATTGAACAATTAAATAAAAGTTTTGTGTATCTCTGTGTCTCTGTATTGGTGCTTTTTACTGTTCGTTGTATGCCAACGTAATTTTGATTTCAGTGATAACATGCTTCTAAAACATGCTTGAGATTGGCAAGCAGTGTGTTCTATATGTAAAGAGATTGCTTATTCATTAGTTTGGAGGTAACAGCGTGCCACTCTGTAAGTGTTTATTCAGAAACTGTTGCAATTTCTTTATCACACATGAATCGTTGGAGGAATTATATACACAGAACCTTAGAATGAGAGAGTAACTCCCTTAACTCACTTCAAGAGTTACTGTCATGTAAAGAGGTTGATGTAGATTTCTGTTCCATTTCAGAATAAAACTCCCATGCAAACAATAGACATAGTAAGATGAATGAAGGCTTGAATTTTAGAATTTAACCAAGCATTAATTTGGGAATACCCTGATACAAACATCTTATTTAGAGAAATTGTGCTCAGTTGCTTAAAATCTTAACCCTTTAACTCAGATTCCTGGCCCAAGTTCACTTACAACCACAATTGAGCCCAAAAAATTCTGTTGCTAAGTGAAACATTTGCTAAGTGAGTTTTGACCCATTTTGCAACCTTTCTTGTCACAGTAGTTAACTGAATCACTACAGTTGTAAAATTAGTAACACAGTTGTTAAGTGAATTTGGCTTCTCCATTGACTTTACTTGTAAGAAGTTTACAAAAAGTGATCACATGACCCTGGGATACTGCAACCATCATAAATGTGAGCCAATTGCCAAACGTCTGAATTTTGATCATATGACTGTGGGGATGCTGAAATGATTGTTAGTGTGAAAAATGGTCATAACAGAGGTGGGTTCCTCCTAGTTTGGACCGGATCGCCCGAACTGGTAGTGATCTGCTGGTGATGTCACCGTTGGTGCCGGTCCAAGCACACTGCCATCTTTTTCTTTTAATTTTTGTGAATTTTTCCCTGTTTGGATGGCTTCTCCTCTTCCGCTGCTTGAAAAGGGCCCTCCTGCCTGCCCCCAGGGAAATACTGACCTTTATGTCTTTGCCCGAAGCACAGTTGATCATCTCCTCAGCTATGTTTCAGGCTGATTCGTGCTACTGAGCCTGCGCGCATGCACATGCAAAACATTGCAATGCGAACCAGTGGGGAAGGTAAGTGGAATCCACCCCTGGGTCATAAGTCACTTTTTTTAGTGCCATTGTAACTTTGAACAGTTACTAAATGAACTGCTATAAGTCAAAGACTACCTGTAACCAAAAATGAGTCTGAAGTAGTCAGAGGAATAAATGCAAGTTGTGGAAAATTTTCAGAAGATGAGCAAATAAAAAAATATGCAACAATTCCTGATAGTTTCTTTTCTTTAGTGCTTATCATTTGGTCCAAAGGAGAGGGAAATTATTGGATTTTATTATACTACAAACTGAATTGTTTCCTGTATTGCAATTTATTTCCTGAGCTATTAATTCAAATCAGATAACCCAGATTTTGGGGGGAAATTGAGACTAGGTTTTTGTTGAATATTTACTCATGACCATTGCATTTTCATGAGGAATGATAGTGTTTCAACACAAGGAATAAAAATAAATAAAATATCCTTGAAATTCTTTTTTCAGCAATGCTCAGTCTTTCTATTTCTTCATGTCATCACTTCACTGCTGGGTTTTGTGTTTTTATTTGGTGTGCCTCAGCAAGTATCAAGGACTGATCATGACACTAAAAAGATATAGTTGAGCTGGAATGGAATCAGTGTCCTAGACACAACTATGGCGCTCACTAGTCTGCAGCTATTGTCACTCTTAGCAAGGAATTTACACTCAGATACCTAGAATTCTCATAATAGAATTCCTATATCATCCTTGTTTGGCAATATTAATGGGAAAGAGGAATATTTTCAATATTTTAGTCTGTATGGAAGCCTTCTGAGAAAGTGGATACATTCCTGGATATGTTTTCTGAAGAGGAGTTCCTAATTTTGATTCAAGAGTACATTGTACCAGGAAGTATAAATCAACAGGAAGGCTTTACACAATATGAGCTAGATTCATGTGTCATAAAAAAAACAACCTATATCTTTATTGTTAAAATCTTGAAATGTAATGAAAATAGAAGAAAAAAGCATGATGGCATAAAAAGACTGCTATATTTGAATGTTTAATACATTATAAAAAAGAAGAAAACATGATTTTAGTGATACATCTTCCCTTCCCTTTCGTTTGTACTCCCAGCCACAGTTAAACTATGAACTACAATATCAGTTTCTATTTGAGCCATAGAAACTACATTGCTGATGTCTACATTTACCATTCCCCTGATCATGTGATCATTGTTAAGCAAAGAAACTAGCTACATTATAATTATGCTCATGTTATTGATTATGAGTTTTAGCCAATTATGTTTTAGCATGGCAGACTGTATGAAAAGAGTCTATGTGATTATCGGTATAGTATAAATCCAAATATTGGATTAATTAGTAAACTATGGGTCAATTAAAGAGGTGAGGTGGGTGGTTAAATTTGATTAATAAATAAATAAATACTTAAAACAAATAATTACATGTTGAGCATAATATTAATAATATATTTCAATGAAATAAAATTACTGAAGTTTTTGCATTTGTTAGAGACACATCTAAGATCCAGTACAAGTTCTTCTTCTTGTTATTGTTTTTGTTAGTTGCAAAGTCATGTCCGACCCATCGCGACCCCATGGACAACATTCCTCTAGGCCTTCTTGTCCTCTACCATTCTCTGGAGTTCATTTAAACTCACGCTGACTGCTTCAGTTACTCCATTCAGCCACCTCATTCTCTGTCGTCCCCTTCTTCTTTTGCCCTCAATCTTTCCCAGCATTAGGCTCTTCTCTTCTTCCTTCTCATTAGGTGGCCAAAGTATTTGAGTTACAGTACAAATAGATATACACAAACATCTATAAATACAGACTGAAAGGATACTTGGTACTTTCCACTCTTGTAAATTAAATTACTTCTGGAAGTTGAGCTGTTTAAATTAACTTGATAAAAGACATGCAATACCACGAAGCAGAAGATTGAAAATGTCATCGTTATTACTGACATACAGTCATCCTTTTTTGTAGGCTTCTATTGAAATGCTCTTCCCATGTGCCATTTAAAAGAAGACTCTTACTGCCTTCAATTTAATTATCCAGACCTGTAGTACTTCCATATACAAAACTGAGGGTCCTTCACACCACTTATTTTCAATATTATTTACATTATTTAATCACTAATACAGAACGCTTCCAGTAAAGATTTTATTGTGCAAATCACCCTCTTTTATGAGATCACATGGGGAATTCACACAATAGCATCTTATTTCCATGTTTCTCTTTCTCTCATTCTAAAATGTAGGATGGATAAAATGCCTTATAAATTATTACTGGTATTCATTCAGTATTTCTCCATCCAATATTACTATTAAATCATGAATATGATGCTGAAGCTGGATCTCAGGGAATCCATTTGTTTATTTTTACACTCCCTCTTCTTCATTTCCACCTCTGCAGAGCAGCCCAAGAAAGGTTTTATTGTGATGGTTGCTTCCGCAGATTGCAAGATACGTGGCAATCACATGCACTATAGACTGGTGAATGAGAAAATTAATTTTTAGAGAGGGGATTGAAGGGCTTTTTGTGAATTTGTCGTTTGAAACTCAGCAGGTTAGGTATTCAACTGTAGAAAGTTTACAGGCAGCAAAGAAGAGCATTGATTGAGGTTTCTCTGTAAGTTCTAGGCTCATAAAATATAGATTTGTCTCTGATTGCAGAATATACCTGCAAAAGTACCCAGAAAAGATGTTGGGTTATTATTTTCCATACATATCTGGTTTAGTTAATAATTGCACTAACAGGTCCTAAGCAGATTTGATAAAATTCAAATTCAGAATGTATATGACATATGTACTCCAATAGTGGATTCTAAATTAGTTTGCTACCGGTACTTGTGTGCATGCATGATGCTTCTGCGCATGTGCAGAAGCATCCTGTGTAAGTGGGCGGAGCCTTCCACTGCCGCCACTACCAGTTTGCAGAACCTGGCTGAACTGGGAGCAACCCACCGCTAGTGCACTGTGGAAACTTTCTTCCAATTGTTTAAAGTTGGAAAAACTTAGGAAACCTTTAGCATAACAAAAAAAATCATATTTGGGGTAAGGGTGGGCATGTCTGGTAGCCATAGCATTTTAAATCTAGAGTTAAGGTGAAAGAAGGATAAAGTAGTAGGGGTAGAGGCGACTTTGGCTTTCTGGGTGCCAAGAGTTCAGAAGAGAGTGAGGAATTCACCTTTATTTGGGCCAGACTTTACTTCCCCAAGGCCTGAAACATATTTCAAGGATTCCTCTAAGCTCAAAAAGTTAAAAAAAGGCTGCTGTAAAGGATTTATCCTAAGATATATCCTAATGGATTCTAGGGAGTGGCTATCCTAACTCACTTCCTCTGTCTCTTATCTAGCTGTGTTGTCTCTTGTATCATCCTCTCTTGGAATGTACTCCTTTCTTTTTGGGAAACTGCTTCTTCTCTATAGTCCATCTTGTAGTCCCTTCATAGGCACCATTATGAAATTCAACTGTTAACCTATTTAACTGTTTAACTTGATAATGGGAGTAGTAGCATTAACAGGTTTATAACAATTTTTGAAAACCAAGATAATTTAAAAATGGAATTATTTACCAGCATGATCCACAAATACATAAATGCATAGAAAAGAATAATTGAAACAATAATACTGCAGTGATCATAATAGTACCATATATACCAACATCCTTTCTCAACCCTTGCCAGGCTTGTTTCAGATAGGTTGCACTTTGTCATCTATAATGCCAAGCCAGCATACAGTTATATTAGTTAAATTCTAAGCCCATGAGGAATTGGAGGAGAAGCCCAAGGGTGGCTTATCTAAGAAATGAAAACTCAGGCCAGATATAAACACATGGGAAGAAGAAATTTCAAAGAGATACTGCCTTAATGATTCATTCCAAATGAAGCTGAGATTTAATTACAATTTTCAAGAAACTAGCATTGAAGATACACTACTAAATTCTATGTTATTCTTACTTCCTTGCTTAGAGCTTGACAATGATTTTGTGGGGCACTAGATTATACACTACTATATAGCGTATTTTTCAGAATTTAAGACACACCAGAGTATAAGACGCACCTTAGTTTTGGGGGAGGAAAATAAGGGGGGGGGAATTCTGCCTACCTGGTATTCATCTGGGTAGCCTCCTTAGTCTGGTCAGCTTCAGCGCATTAGTTCAATGGCTTTGAGCGAGTGCGCATTCTTTTTATCCTCTGGTTGGGGATAAAAAACAACTTCTAAAGCATAGCTGATCGTCGGAGAGAGAAGCAATGAGAAAAGCAGGTGAAGTGTGGAAGATCGTTTCACTCCCTAGTGCAGTGATGTCGAATCTTTTCCTTCTTGTGTGCCAAAAATGGAAGAGCACGTGCATGCTGGTGCATGCGCGTGCCACCACACAACATCCCCACGAGCGCCACATTGCACATGTGTGCATCCCCCCTGCATGCACCCCACCATTGGGCCGTTTTTCACCCTCAGGCTTTTCTGAAGCCTCTGGAGTGCGAAAAATGCCCCAACTGGCAAACCAGAAGCTCAGAAAAATAAACTTCTGGTTTGCCCATTGGGCCATTATTTGCCCTCTGGAGGCTTCAGGAGGCTTCCCTCCATTTTTCTGAACTTTTGGTTTGCCCGTTGGACCGTTTTCCGCACTCCGCAGGTTTCAGGGAAGTTGCCTGAGTTTCAGGGAAAACTGCCTTCCCCAAGGCCGAAAATCAGCTGGTCAGCACGCACATGAGCACTGGAGCTGACATAGGGTAATGCTTCGTGTGCCCTCAGATATGGCTCCGCGTGCCACCTGTGGCACGCATGCCATAGGTTCGCCATCACGGGTATAGTTTCTTCAGACTTCAATTTTTCTCTTGACTTCTTAAATACTTTGTTTCTCATTTCCTCAGCTTGGTACTCTCAAAATGTGTACTATACTCCCATGTTTCCCAACTTAGCCAAAGTGTGTCTGAAATTTCGAGTCTCAATACACCTGAAAATTACCAGGTTTTCTAATTTAGAAAAAGCCATATTGGTTTGCTTTTTTGTGCAACTAAACAAATTTTAAGCTAGGTGTGTCCTAGTTTTTGCGGATGTTCTTCATCTAGTAAAACATAGAGACTGTAATCAACCACTACAAGTTCCATTCTGGTGAGTCTTAGCTGTAACAGAGCCATAACAGAGCCAGGCTCCTCAGCTCCTAACTCTGCACCCCTGGATTCTGACTCTAATACTAAGACTAAATCTCTGAGCCACTCAGAGAACTAATTAGCAACATGTTGAGAAGCAAACAGTAGAGAGGCAGAGGAGTACAAGATTGCCTGGAAGAGCACCTCAGGAGAATCTACTCAAAATAGCTTCTGCAGTCAGAATGCCAGCTGTGATCAAATGGAAGCATAGAGCTTCGTTCATCAAAATAACCACCCAAAGCAGTTAGCTGTTAGTTGTATTGATATGTTCTTGTACTTACTATCTGTTCCTTGCATATCCTACTGTGTTACTTTATTATGAAGGTGGGATATTCCTGGGAGGAATGTGTGAAGAATGCTAGGAATGCATGCCCAGAAAATATATTCCCATAAGGGTCATCCAAGATATGAAGATTGTTCCAGCTGCCACCTATAGGAAGCAAGCATCTATATAGTGATATAGGAGGATGCTGGGGATGGAAGAGCACTTTAGTAATAATGACAAAGGCATAATTTCATACAGCATGTAAGAAGGTGTGCTGAACCATGAATTTTACCAAAAAAACCCATATATATGCAAAACATAAAATTATTTATGATATAGTGCCAGATGATGGGCCCTTCGGGTTGAAAGGAACTCAACATTTTGCTGAAGAAGAGCTGGGAATATTTGGGATTACTCCTGGGGTTGCTGATGTGCTATGCAAGAAAAAAAAAATCAAAGTTATAAAGACAGAATTATAATGAAAATACAAATAAGCTCAACATATTGAAAGATTAAATGAATCAGCTACACATTGACATCCTAAGCATCAGCAAATTGAGATGGACTGAAACCAGATATTTTCAAACAGAAGATCACACTGTTTACTCCTCAGGGCAAAGAAGATTCAAGTATATAGCAAGAATAGTACTTCGGTGTAATACTATCAATTACTGAATACTATCAATTAGATTTTATAAACTTTTGTATGACAATTATCCAGATTTATGTTACAACCGTTGATGGTGGTTAATGAATTTTAAATTGACAGAACATCTGCCACTTGTGACTGGTAACTGAAATGCCAAAGTTTTAAATATTAAAATGGAAACTGCTATATGTTTAGAAACTGAAATGAAGCGGGACAACAATTATTGTGCTAATCCAATTATTGCTTCGTTGCTAACACAGATTTCATTCAATCAAAACAATGCCTATGTATATAGACATCACCAGATGGGGTACAAATAAATCAAATTGAATGTACCGGGTTATTCAAAAAGAATGAACCGATTTCATGACGCATTACTTCAGTTCTCAAACATTGTCATGTAATGAGTCAGTGACCATTTGAAAGAGGAGTTATCTAAGTTTTAAATGGCTGCCATAGAAACAATGTAGTCACATCATTCTTGCAGCAACTTTCAGTTGTTTGTTTATCCTTGGAATGGCGATGACTTTAAACATTGAATAACAACAGAGATCAACTCAGTGGATTGTGATACGCGCCTGAGAGGAATTCTCTTATCACATTGATGTTGCCTATGCTGCAGGTGGTGGCCACATTGAACACTTGTAAAACAGGAAATAAAAGTCGATTGTGAGTAGAATACTTGTGACTTGGCTGGAGTTTTGCATTATTTTTCCTTAATAAAATATTGCATGATGAAATTGGTTCATTCTTTTTGAATACCCCTGTATATTGATAGAAGGAATGGAAGTACTTATAATAGCAAAGTCATGGCCGGGTCAAAGTTATGGCAAAGTCATAACCAGTTGCTCATGTACAAGTTCTAAGTTAAGCTAAAGCTGAAGCAGAAAACCAACTAGTTCCTGTGTTATGATATTGAGCACGTATCTGCTGTTCTCAAGGAGAGTTAAGACATCCAAAAGTTTTTTCAACTCAGAAGGAGTTTCCAGTCTCAAATTGCTATACTAAAAAATACTAATGGATAAATATTAACTGATTCTAAGAAGATAAAACAAAGATGGTAGGAATACACTGAAGTTATGTACAGAGGAATTAATGTACAAGATACCTTAGAATATATTCTGTACTTGCAAGAACTCCTTGTATTGGAAGATGAAGATAGGTCAGTACATTGATCATTACCAAATTAGGAGGTGATAGGAATTGATGAAATACCTATAGAAATATGGAAAATAATACAAGAAGAATCAGTAAATCTAGAAAATAATACAGTCGCCTATGGATTGGAAGAGGTTGATAATCTATATACCAAAACCAAAGAAACAAGACTTAATAGAATGTGCTTAATTTTTGTAATATTCTTAATTTCATATGCTAGCCAAATAATGCTTAGCAGCACCAAACAGATTAGATTGAGATGTCATTTGATATGAACAACCAGTTTTTTGCCATAAAGAAAGCAAAATCAAATTTGGTGAAGTCATAAAATCTTAAAATGTCTAGAACATCAAAACCTGATTACAATATTTAGGTGCCTTTGGTTAAATGAAATTATATTGATGCAGTATTTTTTGGAAAAATGAAAATTGTTCAAAATATTATGCACTTTTAATACTTTTTAGTTACATAGTCAATATTTTAAAGGATGCTCCATTAAAGGATTGCTTTTACTATACTGTATATAAAAACTAGATCATAAATCAAGAATGTGATTGAATTTTCAAAAAGTATATCTAATATTTCCTATGAGTTTTAATGCCCATAAAATAACTTTTTAATAACTTCTAGCTAAGAGCAATTTTCATTGATTGCTGGCTGTTTCAAAGATGAAATGTTACAATAATTTCTAAAGTTAAATTGTTAACAATTTGCATTGTTTTCTTGGGATATTTTCATTTTGAATTTGCCATTGTAACATCGACTCCAGAAAGATAGTTGTATATTTTCATTTCCTGGTCACTGCCGTTTGTTTTTTCAAATGATCTATATTTAAGTGCATGGACACCTCCTAGAATTTTCTGTATTCCTGATATTTGGAATAAGTATATTTTTGCTTTAGTATATGATTGTTCAAATTGCAATATGTGCTATGTCTGAAAACTATTTGTAAAACATAAAGCCCTTACCTCATTAAAACTTTGTTCAATGTCCATTATTTTATAGAAAATATCTACAAAAGAATACCAAATGTATCTGTTTATTTCATTTGCATATTTGCTTCTAAAATAAGCATTCACAATGAAATTTCTGAAGTATGTCTACAGTCATGCAAACATATTGTCAAGCCGGTGTGGAAGTTGGAAAAGAAATTGCCAGCTTGCCACATTAGTAGTATACGGCTGGATGCTAATGGGAGGGGTGATGGATGAGAGAGCAACACAACATTCCTTCGGAGAGTTCAAGGCCATTTGGTGCCATCGCATCACAGGAAGCGGAAGAAGGGATTTGCCATGCTGGCATAACATTAGTGGGCAACGTGACCAGTGGGGTGTTGGACATGAGAGAGGGATAACCCTCAATGGGGAGGAGAAATGTTAGTTCTGGGTTGCCCACCTTGGCTCCGAGAATAAAGTTGAATGTCTGGAGATTATTTTGACTTGGACTTTGATTTAAGATCAGATGCTATCTTTAGATATGACATTTAACCCAGAACTCCATAAATCTCATCCAGCTACCCCAAGCTTGGGGCGCTAGTCGGGTTTCTGAGCCCCCCCACTCGACCCGGCTACCGGGCGGGTTAAAGACTTAGAAGAATGAAGGAGAAGAATTTATACAGGACGATTCAGGAGGGAGTTTCCAACCTCCCCCATGATCCATCCCAGGATTACACAGATGACAAAGGGGCTGTCGAGAAGCAAGAGGATGGGGGGCTAGGAGAGAGCAGCCGGCTCCTGAGCCTCTCCCTCTGCAGAAGCAACCCTCCCAAAGTGCAGTGGGGGGTTAGCCCTCCCCCGCAGGAATGGAGGCAACAAGAGTGCTTGCTCACCGGCCATTCCGAAAGAGAGGAATTCCAGCCATTGTCGGGCAGTTATTCTTTGATGGATCTTCCTGACTGGTTCAAGCATCTGAACGTAAGTTGGGGAAAGACCCAGACTGAGGGCTCCAGATGGAGTTTGGCTCAGCCAATGTTTTCCTTCCCAGAGAGCCACCAAGGCCCTAGTGTGAGTGGAGGCACCGATTCTTTCCATACGCTGGCAAGTGGGCTCCTAGGGAGTTCCTCCACCGGGGTAAAGTCTGTTTGGGCATCCCAAGGCCCTGATCCAAAGCCAGCCCACCAACCCAGCCTAGGGAGCTACCAGCATTGGCAATGGGGAGGAGGGGAAGTACCACTGGCGCCGCCTCTTCCCCCAGGTCTGGGAGCAACACCGCTGTGGCAGGCCTCACCAGGATGGGCTTTCTTCCCTGGAGTGGGATGGGTGCAGAGCCAGTGGACCCCGGGATATCCCCAGTACCCCCTGCAACTGAGTTTTGCAGCGTAGATGGGGCCAGCCCAGCCAGCCCCTGCAATGGCAGGCCTGGGTGCGCCTGCCCCTCCACAAGTAGCTAGACCCATACCAGCATGGGGCCCAGGTCAACAGAGGCAACAGGGAGGGGGTCAGTTCGGAGGGCCCCACCAGCAAGCTGTTGTCCCACCAGCCGCACCCACGCCAGCCACTGGTACTTGACCCCAAGAGGCCACACTCAGTTCCACGCCATGTTTGATGGCAACCCAAAGAAGTTCTCATATTTCCTCTATCGAGTGTGGGCATATGTTGATGAATATGGAGAACGCTTTCAGACAGACAGACAGCTGACTGACAAGATAACCAAGAGGATGAATGATGGGGAAGCAGACGAATGGGTAGCTGGGCTCCATGACGAAGCAGCTCCCGAATTAGATGACATGGATGCCTACATCCAATTGATGAGGCAGAGATTCCGGGATGAGGCCCAGGAGGTAGACGTAGAGGAGCAGATCCAAAAGTTAAAACAAGCTGGGCGCCCAGTGAAAGAACTGGGAATTTAGAAGAGTGGCTGGGAAGGTACGGGACTGGCCTGAACAGCTCTTGGTGCACATGTTCCGAGATGCCCTGGATTCGAAGCTGAGAGAAGCATGCGAGATCAGAGGGGTCCCGTGCCGAATCCAAGATTGGTATTCCACGGCCATCGCTCTAGATTGTGTGGTCAAGAGTCGGAAGGAGTCCCCCATCGACTGGCCAGTCCGAAAGCAGTTGGGTCGCAGGACCCCACCTAAGCCCGCAGCAACCCCGTGCTTCAAGCCAATGAGGGGGGTGAAGTGTTATCGATGTGGCCAAGTCAGCCACCGGGCCACGGAGTGCCTGGCGCCAGCTCCCATCCTGCAGCCGAAGGCCAGGCCACCTCCCAGGTCCCGGAAGGATGGCCCAAGACCACCAAAACCGGGAAAGCTGGCACTGCAACAAGAGAGCCAGCCTCCCCCTCCGGACGATGACGAGGCCTTGCCGATGGAGGAGGAGGAAGCCCAGTGGGACGAAGGGGGCAGCAATGAAGACGACCCGATGGTGAGTGAATCCATCTGCCCTTTCCTAATAAAGACAAAGATTAGAGTGCCCGAGACAGGAAAGGAGGGGGAGGTAGATGCCATAATAGATACGGGTTGCTCGTGGTGCCTAATCAGCAAGGCAATGGTGGAAAAGCTAGGGATCAGCACCAGGGCCCTAGCTAGCCCCATCCAGTTCCAACAGCTGGACGGATCACTGATTGGGGGGGCCCTCTCCTCACAGAGCCAGTAGAACTAAAAATGGGAAGACATTGCAAATGCATTCGATTCATAATGGCCCCCAAGATGTCGGAAGCCATCATCCTCAGGTTGGCGTGGCTCGACAAGTGGGCACCTACCATAAAATGGGAAGATGGATACCGGAAGCTAACTGTGCACATTGGACCAACGCCTCCCCTGGGTAACCACGAGCGCTGGGGCGGGGGGGCAAAGCCTGAAGGGGAAACCAACCCTCAACTGGCAGCCCCTGTGAGGGATGACA
>JANHGD010073012.1:0-12635 GCA_027560375.1 Imantodes cenchoa
CCAATGGCAGCCCCACGTAGAGAGCATTACAGTAGTCCAGCCTCGAGGTCACCAGAGCGTGAGTAACCGTGTGTAGCAAATCCCGATCTAGAAAGGGACGCAACTGGCGTTGTTAGTGAGTAGGCTGTTTGTCTCTAAGAAGGTAATGGATTGGTTTTATAATTGATTCCATGACTTTGCAGGTGACACAACACAGTGAGATTGGTACGTAATTTTCAAGTGGGCTGGGGTCTCCCTTTTTGAAGATAGGGATGATCGTAGCTAATGACCAAGGAGTTGGTTCTGAAAGATGCCTCATAGATTGTGCTTAGAGGTTCGGCTATGGCAGTGGAACGTTTTTTCAAGAAGTAGGCACAAAATCCATCAGGGCCAATAGATAGAGATGGTTTTAGGTTGTGTAGTGCCTTTTCAACGTAATCTTCTGTAAAATCAATACGTAGCAGATTGTTGCAATTAGTTGTGGTACAACTAGGAAATGTGGGCTATGAGACATTGCTGTTGACAAAGACTGAACTGAAGAATGTGTTGAAGAGATTGGCCTTAACAGCTTCATCATTACAGTCTTTCCAGTCTTTAAGCCCTTTCAGGGGTGGGATGGTTTTCAAGCCTTTAAGTTTGGTGTTTACGAAATTATAGAAGGTGTGGGTGGATTTTGTGTATAACAGCTTTTCCTGTTGTTTGCAGTGGTAATTGTCGCATTTTGCCTTTATCTGGCAGCATAAGGTTTTGTAGCGGCTTTTAAAGTTAGCTATGTAGCTAGTTTTGTTTTTTCACCAAAGATAATTTTTTTCTTATGTTATGGGTAATTTGTTTTTCTGCCTTTGGGGGTTACTAATGGTACATATAGTTTAATGATGCTTTTGACTTCAAGCAAAGAAGTGCTATAATGGTCAGCAGTATTACAGCCAGTGAACAGAATGTGCAAATCAAGAGATGAGAGGTCGGCAGCTATGAGATCATAGTTAGCTTTTTTAAAGTTATAATTTGGAGTCCCCTCATTATGACCCTCTTTGCAAGGACATAAATTGAGGCAAAAGTCAATCATGCTGTGGTCACTGTTGGAAAAGGGGCATTGTACTTACCTGATACACCCTTTCTTGTAGGGTGGAGCAAGCCTCCAAGGATGGAAAGACACCACCCTTAGCCAGTCAGGACTGGGTCTGAAGAGGTATAAATAGCACCCTCGTGCCTCAGTTCCCGCTCTTTTGATGAGGGATGAAAATCAGACTCAGCGTGCTGTAGAAAAAAAAAACTTTTGTTTTATTAACAATAACTTCAAGAACAAAGAAGACATGAACCAGAAGACATAAACCAGCCAAACATTCAAAAGAACAAAAAAGGGGGGATTTGGAGGCTAGCTCCACCCTACGAGAAAGGGCGTATCAGGTAAGCACACTCTCTTGGGTGGGCCCCCTAGACCTGGCTGGAATTCCTGCCGTTCCACACCACCTGTTGTAACACCCTTTGCCCAAAGTCCACCTCCTCAGAAGCAAAAACATCCAGTTTGTAGCGATGGACGAATGGCGTCGGGGATGACCAGGTGGCCGCGTGGCAAATCTCTTCAATTGACACCCGAGTATTCCACGTTATGGTGGTAGCGGCACTCTGTGTCGAATATGCAGTTATTCTGTGTGGTTGTGGCATTGACAATTGGTCATAAGTCATAGAAATAACAGCACGAAGCCAATGACCCACCGTGGAGGAGGACACCTTCTGACTCCTGGAAGCAAGTTAGAATGAGACAAACAGTGCTTCAGTCCCATGGAAGGCCGAAGTGCACTGCAGGTAAATGTCTAGTGCATGCCTCATGTCCAGGAAGTGCCACTGTCTTTCAATGTCATTGATGGGGCAAGGATAAAAAGTAGGTAAAACAATATCTTGTGCCCTATGAAAATAAGAGTTCACCTTTGGAATAAAGGTAGGGTCTAACCTCAGTACCACTCTATCACAGTGGAAGGCACAAAGATCAGATCACACAGAGAGGGCAACCAATTCGGATATTCTACGGGCAGATGTAACGGCCACTAGAAACACAACCTTATAATTGAGATTGCAGAGGGGGACAGATTGCAATAGTTCAAAGGATTCCCCCGTGAGGGCTTGGAGGACTCTGGGCAAGTCCCAGATCAGATATCTATGTACCATGGTGGGACACAGGTTGACCACCCCCTTGAGAAACCTGCAAATTAGAGGATGAGCTGAGAGAGAATCCAAGGACCCACAGGACAGGACAGTCGACAGGGCTGCTAATTGTCAGTGGAGTGTGTTGGGAGAGAGACCCTTGGCTAGACCCTGATGTAGGAATTGAAGGACATTGATTATGGTCAGGTCCACTGGGGAATACCCCTCCTGAGAACACCAAGTACAGAAGGCCCTCCAGGTGGCCGAATAAATACGTTCTGTGGATGGCCTCCTAGAGACCAGCATAATTTGTGCAATATCGTCCAGAACTCCACGTACCCTCAGAGTGAGCCGCTCAAGCGCCAGGCAGTCAGTTGTAGCCAGCGTGGATCTGGATGCTGGACTGACCCCTGGGCAAGTGACCACTCTGTCGGAGGGATCTGCCAGGGAGGAGACACCGAGAGGGATACCAGGTCTGCAAACCAGGCTCTCCTGGGCCAGTGGGGGGCCAGAAGAACCACTTTGGCCCTCTCCTCCAGAATCCTCCTGATCACCTTGGGGATCAATGGCAGGGGAGGGAACGCGTACAATAGCCCTTGCGGCCAGGTGCAACGAATAGCATCCATTCCCTCTGCACCCTGAGTCTTGTACCTGGTCAGGAACCTGGGCAGTTTGGCATTCCCCAGGGTGACAAAAAGGGCTATGATGGGCAGACCAAAGTGGCCTATCAGCTGTTGGAATAAATCTGGATTGAGGCTCCACTCCGCCAGATTGATGTGATGATGGCTGAGTGAGTCTGCCGTCGTGTTGCTCACCCCAGAGATGTGCTCTGCTGTTATGGATAACAAGTGCCTCTCTGCCCAGAGCCCCAAGGCCATGGTCTCTGCCATCAGCTGCCTGGACATGTTGCCCCCCTGTCGATTTATGTGAGCCTTGGCGGTCATGTCTGTTAGCACCAGGACATGCTGGTTCGACAGGAGGGTCCTAAAATGCTGTAGGGCGAAAGACACAGTGTGGAGTTCCAGCAAGTTTATGCTAGTTTGTTTCTTTTTCTTTTTTTCCTTCTCTTTTTTTCATATTTTTAATGGGATTATCGGAGGATTGGTTTTGCTTTTCCTATTTTGAATTGGTTTTATTTTTCCTATTTTGAATCGTCGTTTATTTTGGCTTTTTAAATTTCCAGGTTTTTCATATTGGAATATACTTTGTTTTTGTATTTTTCTTTATCACTCTTGCTTTTTATTGGATTACAAAATATTTGGAATATAAGAATGGATAGAATGAAGAAGATACCATCACATTTTTCATCAGCAACTACATCAACAACGCAAAGTCCAGGACAGAAAATGACAGAAACGTCAGCACAAGGAGATAAGTCCAATACGATGGAATTAAAGAATATGATGCAAGCTTTACATGAAGACCTTAAAGAAAGCTTCAGAATTTTAGTTTTTGTTCACCAGCATGGTAGCCGTATTGAACATATAAATATACAAATAATGGGCATATCATTTAAGGTTGTCAGCCCTTGTTTGTAAGGAATTTTTCCTTTGTATCTTAAATGGTGGATAGTTTTGGATTGCTTTCAAAGAGAAGCAACTTTGCAATGTTTTATGTTCTCCAGAAAAAAACCTTTCCAGATCCTACTGGTCAGATGTTTCTTTCTTCATCACAGTTTTATTCTAATAAATCTAATGGGATAAACATTTAATAAATCTTTTACAGTAAAGTTTACTTTAAAATGGATATCTTATTTCAAAATCATGCCTATATAAAGAATAGAGGGATGCATGTTAATTCCACTGTTAGGCGGAACCTCCTGGTTGTCTCTTGATGCTTAAATTTTATCACAATTTCATCCCTCCACTCTTTATAAAATAGAAAGGTACTTTTTTTGCAATCCGATATGTCCCAAGAAAAAAAAAAGGAAGAACCTAAATGAGGCATCTGCCTTCAATTGTATGTCCCTCAACCATTTAGAGATTTCATATTTGCCTACCTGAATCCCAGGAACTACTTGGGTATTGTTTGTGCCTACCTCCATCTTACATGAATGATGAAGCTCAACATATTTTCCTTGGCACTTCTTTTTCTTCTCAGTCTCTGCCTCAGTCCAAATGTGTGGGAAAATGCCATCCTGGATTTGTCAAGAATGCTCGGGAAGGACAGCCAGTTTGCTGCTACGATTGTGTTCCTTGTCCAGAGGGGACCATCTCCAGTCAGGAAGGTGGGTGACAAAATGCATTTTAAAGAGAAATGTAAGTTTGATGGTTTTGTTCTTAATTTTCATGGTCTCCAATTCCTTCCATAAGAAAAAGATTTTGAAGAATGCGTAGGAAGAAGGATGTTGTGAATTGGTTAGGAAATCTCTCTTTTATTTGCCAATTTGGAGGTGTCCATCCATATTTATCCTTCTTAGGAACATCTGAATTCTGTGTAACTTGAGGAATGATTTTAGTTCAATGGGCTTTGCTCACCCAAACCAACTTTATATTATAGGCCAAAAGAAACACCAATCGTACATTCAATCAGTTAATCTTTATTAAGATCATAAATCCTTATAAGCTGAAGTATCTAATTGGGAGGAACAATTAGAGTTTTTGGGTTGAAGGAACAATGAAAACCAAACAGATGTCTCATCATAAAACCATCAAGTGATAATTCCTTCCCACCTTTTCTTAACTTTCCAATTTTCTTTATTGTTAAATATTGAGATACAAAGAGTTATAACACCAACAAAAAGGGAATATAGTCCTGATTTTGAAAGGGAAAAAATGTCTAACATACAGTGTTAGGATTAAAAAGAACAGAAAGTAGGAGGGGAAAGAGAACTAATAAAAGATCATTGATATCCATTGATACTAATGTTGAATTCATTCTCTATTTAAAATTGTTGCAAAATCTAGAGAAGATGGAAATATATTGCTTCATCTTCTAATTTTTATTGGGCAAAAAGACTTTGCAGATAACAAATTCAGTTCCTCTTATTTAATTCTTTCATGAATTATTCTTTCTTAAGATCTCTTTATTTTAAAATTTATTTTTCAAATTTATATGGCTGTCTATTTCACACAAAGTGATTCTTGTTAGCATACAATTAAGGCAATAATTAAAAATTAAGGCAATGAGAAATAAACACTAAGAAAGCAAGAGATGAATGTATTTATTTATTTATATTTGTTTTTCAAACATGTACAAGATAGCTGTCAGGCTGAAGCCATCGTTAACTTGGATGAGGGATGTAACAAATCCTTTCTAGATTCTCAAGGTCATCCTTTGTTCAGTACCCACCAGGAAACTGATGGGAGTAGCGGACACGGTGGCAAAAGATGACTGGTCAATGTGATGACCAGTCTGTGGGTGTGGGAGCAAGGGAATGAACTTTAAACTGGGTGAAGAAACCCTCGTAGCTTTAGATTCGGATTTCTCACAGATATGCCAACATGGCTCTGTTAATAAATTGGAACTTTGAGGAACGCTGTACCTCGGATTCTGGTTCACTTTTGGAAGCTATTTGGAACCCTGACGATAGCAGGTATGGGTATAAAGACAAACATAAGCAAAGTAAGTTCAGATAAATGAGGACAATAGGACAGTAAGACAGGGACGGTAGGCACGATGGTGCACTTCTGCATGCCCCTTACAGACCTCTTAGGAATAGGTTAGGTCGTATCCTGATGCATCAAGATACTACCAAGTATGCAACCAGCACGCTGTTACCAAGTGATGTCCAGGGCTGTTGACAGAATCACATTTAAAGGGATTTCTAGAAAGCCTTAATGATTGAACATATTCCCTAATCCTGGGTAGTTAATGATTTTTAACTGGAAGGAGCTGTACAATCTCCCCTGAACTAGGAAGTATTGCAACCCTTCACAAGAGTCTCTCCATAGATCCAATCATGGTAGACAATTGTTACCCTGTTTCCAGGATTTTAGAGCAATTTATTGAGAGCGTAGATGATGGGTAAATCATCAATAACTAAGTTTAAATATTCCCGGTAGAAACCTATGTCTATCATCGTCAAAAATTTAAAATTTAAAATAAACAAACAAACAAATTCAAAGTATGTCAGTATAAAATAAGAATCTGGTGGATTACATCAGAAAAGGGAGTTTGTGGCACCAGATTTTTCTTCTTTTAATGTTATTTTCTCTTGTTCTTGTTTTTATAGTTGTATATACTGGGGATTGTTTTAATGGGAGTGTAAGTATATACAATTTACTAAGGCTTTCCCATCTTTCAATATCACATCTCACCCAAAGATTTTATTGAAATTTGAAAGACTATAAAAGAAATGTTACTTTGTTATTTTAGATACTGAAAAATGCACCAAATGCCCAGATGATCAATATTCAACCAAGAACCAAGTCCAATGTATCTCAAAAAGAATAAACTTCCTGTCCTATGATGAACATCTGGGCATCATCCTCATCTCCTTTGCCCTAATCTTGTTCCTAACCACAGTGTTCATTTTAGTCATATTCCTTCAATCCCTTTCAACTCCCATTGTCAAAGCCAACAACCGGGACCTCTCCTTCATCCTCCTGATCTCTCTCCTGCTTTGTTTTTTGTCCCCCTTTCTTTTCATTGGGCAACCAAGGAAAGCCACCTGTCTTCTCCGACAAACAGTGTTCAGCATTGTCTTCTCAGTAGCTGTGTCTTCTGTGTTGGCCAAAACTATCATGGTGGTACTGGCCTTCCTGGCCTCAAAACCAGGAAACAGGATGAAAAAATGGTTGGGGAAGAGCTTGCCCAACTCCATTATCCTTTCTTGTTCTGGTGTCCAAATTTTCATCTGTGCCATGTGGCTGGGAGTATCACCCCCATTCCCTGAGATGCACTCCCAGCCTGAAGAGATCATCCTTCAGTGCAACGAAGGCTCTGTCACCATGTTTTATGTTGTCCTCAGCTACATGGGTTTTCTAGCTGTCATATGCTTCACAGTGGCTTTCATGGCCAGAAACCTGCCTGGGGCCTTCAATGAAGCCAAACTGATCTCCTTCAGCATGCTGGTCTTCTGCAGTGTCTGGATCTCTTTCTTGCCCACCTACCTGAGTACCAAAGGAAAGTCCATGGTGGCCGTGCAGGTCTTCTCCATCTTGGCCTCCAGTGCTGGATTGCTAGGCTGCATCTTCTTTCCCAAATGCTACATTATTATCCTGAGACCAGATCTAAACACTAAGGAACAAATAATGATAAAAATAGGGACCTGATGATGAAATTGTTTCTTCAGATTATATTATATTTAATTTTTGATTGCAGTTATTGGTTTATATGCTTCATTTGCCTCTGTTTGACAACTGATGTTACTTAAAACTGAAGGAGATTAAAAATAGTTATTTTAATCAAATTAAAATCTAAGTTAATAAACAATAAAATAAATTAATAGTTAACATTTGTATTTTTAAACTGTTGATAGCCCTCCTTTTCCTCAGCACACAGATTAGCCAATATTTGGCTTAAGCAACCCTTTAAGAGTGGGGGCATATGAACCATTTCCTTTGGGCTTTGGACTGCTTTCCGCTTGGTAGGTATCTTCAGAGTTAGTTAGTTAGGAGGGTCTCAACTTCATCTCCTTCATGGTTCTTTCAGAATTGGTACTTCAATTCCCCCAACATCTAGTTCTTTTGGATGGAGAAGGGTTAGAAGGGATGATATGGTGTTGCAACCTCAACAGCTCCATTTGGGTTTTTTGCTCTTTCTCAGCAATATCCCTTCATTGAAGCTCCAGGTCAACTTTCACCCTCTTTGGGGCTTCCTCTCTCTTTGCCTCCAGTTCCATCTTCTCTGAGCAGAGGGGCTGAACAGACTTTCTGCCTTCTAGTGAGAAATCTTCTTTAGCAGATATCTTCATAGCCTCTGTCTTTCTGACAAGGTTGGCATATAGGTATCTTTGTCACTTCTGAATTGTGTGACTGCCCTAGGACTACTTAGCCTATCCATCATTACCAGTTTCTAGGGGGCAGGGAATAAAGACCTGTGGTTGGTATGTGACCTTTGAGAATTTGGTTTTTTTTTAAACCCTCTTGATTACCCCCTAGTGTTCAATATCCCATTTCTACCACCATATAATAATGGAAAAGGTGTCCTTGGGGTCAAACCTGCCCCTCCTCTGAGCTCCTTCAGTTCTGAATAGACCCACCTATGGTGGAAGAGCTATTCGCCAATTTGGTCTCCTTGATCCTTCCCTCCCTCCCCTCCAGCCCTCTGAGAAACCAGAAGAGGGTTGAAGGGAAAATCCTCACCCACCTTAAATTCCTGTAGTTAGTGTGTGACCTCTGCCAGTTGAGTGTGGAAAGAAATATTTTTTTCTTAAAGGAGGGAAAATTACTCTATTCTCTGGTTCCTTCCAGTGTTCAGTATTCTACTACTTGTGCAATCAGATGTAGAACCCAAAGCAAGCAATGAACTTGTACTGCAGTGTTTATTACCAAACACTGTTGGGACTCTCTCAAATAATATTGTGATACCTCTCACACAACTAAAATAATTAAGGGCCTGGAGACAAATCACATGAAGAATTGTTGCAGGAATTGGGAATGGCCAGTCTAGAGAAAAGAAGGACTAAGGGGGACATAATAGCAGTATTCCAGAATTTGAGGAATTGTCACAAAGAAGAGGGAGTCAGCCTATTTTTCAAAGCACCAAAGGGCAAGAGAAGAAACAATGGATTGAAACTAACCAAGGGGAGAAGAAACCTGGAATTAAGAATACTTCCTAACAGTGAGGACAATAGGAGCAGCTTGCCTTCAGAAGTTGTAGATGCTTTTATCACTGGAGGTTTTTAAACAGCCACTTGCCTGAAATGGTATAGGGCAGGGATCAGCAACCCATGGCTCTGGAGCCCCGTGTGGCTTTTTCATCCCTCTGCTGCGGTTCCATCACTCAAAATATGCATCACAACTGTCAATGTGTGACACCCAGAGACACACAATTTATTAAGCTTTTCGACCCCCGGTAGGCCAGCCACGGATAAATCCAAGAAAAGAAAAGTTTCAGAAGAAAACAGAACCTTTAATTCAACTATATATGATAGTTTTGTGCTGCTCAGGAAATAGTCAGGCAAGGAAAGAGTTTTGTGGCTCCCGATGCTTTCTTTTCTGTGGAAAAGCGGTTCAAATGGCTCTCTGAGTGGTTAAGGTTGCCAACCTCTGGTATAGGGTCTCTTGCTTGAGCAGTGGGTTGAATAGAAGACCTCCAAGGTCACTTCCAGCTCTATTCTTATTGATTGACAACAAAGAGATGCACTCATATTTATGCATCTAAAAAGGGCAGGAGAGACTAACACATAACCAACAAATGAGATAAGGGTGCATGTTTACAGGTAAAGGATGTCAAGTTATTATAAGTAAGTGAGCTCAGGTTGCTTCTTCTGTCTGTTTTCTTTCCAGGAGGGAGGGACTAAGGCAAAAAGGCAATCAAGCAATAAAACAAAAGTCTCCCCCCATTTTAACCACAAGCAAGTCAACATATGTTTCTCACAAGAGAACAGAATTTAGCCTTTCACTCTCCTGGAAACAATAATCAAAAATGCCTATTAAGCATTGCCTTGGGCAGAAGAGTAGGATAATGCCCACCAGAAGTGCTGGGAATTCTAGAATCGGGTTTCACATCAGCCTGTCCCAGGCAAGCTGAGATGAGCCAGTTCCAGAAGGTTCTGGGGTATTCTTCTGTGAATCGCTTAGCTAGAGCTCCCAAATCCTGTACGGTAGCTTTTATTTGCAAGGAATGGTCAGTATTGGTTCATGGGTGAGGCTGCCCCTCCATCTGCCCAGCCTTGTTGATGCCAAAATCTTCCCTTCTTCAGTTTCTCTAAGATCTGGTCTCACCAGGCCTGCCTGTTGTCTGCTTGTGAGAAGGATAAGGAGGGAGCTTCATGAACCTTTGTTCCAGCTACCCAGAAGCAGCAGCTCTTTTCCTACTTTAAACAGAGAGAAATAGAGACACAGAACTTTGAAGGGAACTTGGGTAATCTCAGCCTTGACTCAGATTGACTTTGCGGCTCGTGCAAAGAAAGTCAACCAAGACATGGTGAATTTTGCACATGCTTGGGTGTCATCAGCACACAGCCACATATCCTCAACCCATAGTATCAGCCCTCCCTCTCAGGGTTGCAGCAGAAGAGCCTCCAGGACCCTCCCATCAAGGAAGAACAGAAGAAATGTGAGAGAAGAAGTGTGTGTGTGTGTGTCTGTGTGTGTGTGAGAGAGAGAGATCCAACCTAGAAATAAGTGGAAATTTTCTGACAGTGAGAGCAATCAACCAATGGAACAGCTTGTCTTTGGAAGTTGTGGGAGCAGAGGTGGGATTCAGTAGGTTCTGACCAGTTCTGGAGAACCAGTAGGGGAAATTTTGAATAGTTTGGAGAAGCAGTAAATACCCCCTCTGACTGCCCCCACACCTATTCTCTCCCTCCCAGCTGATCAGGAGGAAATGGGGATTTTGCAGTAACCTTCCTCTGCAGCAGGGAGGGAATGGAGATTTTACAGTATCCTTCCCTTGCCACGCCCACCAAACCATGCCCACCAAGCCACACCCACAGATCTGGTAATAATTTTTTTTGAATCCCACCACTATGTGGGAGCTTCATCACTGGAGGCTTTGAAGAAGAGATGGGGCTGCCATTTGTCAGAAATGGTGTAGGGCAGGGGTAGGCAAAGTTGTCTCTTCTATGATTTGTGGACTTCAACTCCCAGAATTCCTGAGCCAATTGTGCTAGCTCAGGAATTCTGGGAGTTGAAGTCCACATGTCATAGAAGAGCCAACTTTGCCTACCCCTGGTGTAGGGTCTCCTGCTTGGGCAGGGGATTAGACTAGATGACCTACAAGGCCCCTTCCAACTCTGTTAATCTGTAATCTGTAAACCTTCAACTTCCCTCCTTAAAAACACTTCCTATTTCTTCCCACAAAAATTCTTGCTTGATTCTTTCCTGTTCCTGTCACAAGCAGAGACACCTTAATGGTCTCATCTAAATGCTGCTATCTCCATCAAAGGCTCCATCCCAGAAAGAGTCAATTGGCACAATCAGTGGAGATCTGAGCAGCAGTGGGTACAGTGGTCTTTCTCTCTTCCCCCTTCATTCCACTTTTTTTACATTTGGGGTAAAATATTTCCTTTTAGGGGCATCAAAAAACCATTCATGAAAGCTAAAACTCAAATTAGACTGACGAGACTGTCCTGGTTAAAATCTCCATCCCAGGAAGGGAACCAAAGGCAGCAGGCCTATTTCCTGGCTCAAAGCTCTGGTGTCAGAAAAGGGAAGGTGAGAAGGCATTGCCAACCACCATCCTCATTCCCCACTCTTTCTCCTTCTTTCTGAACACCCAGCAGTGAGGGACTCACCATGGCAGAGCATGTGCAGAAGCTACAGACAGAGAGGCTTGTTAAGAAAGTGGAGGAGCTGAAGGCCCTGCTTGTCCTCCATCTTCCAAAGAAATAATATTCCTAAGGGTTTACACCAAAAACATAATTTTGGTCTTACCAAATAATTTCACACAAGCATATGGACTGACTTTTGATCAAGGGGTTGCCCCTTCTCAATCCAAGATAAAGTTCTATTGAAGTCATTTCTCATAAAGTCCTCTGAAAGTTGATAGCAGAGACAGCATGATTGATGATCGTCTTTGCCTGAGACTCAAAATGATCCAAGTAAAAGCAGAGAAGGGTCACACTTTCCCCTCCAAAGCCAAATCCCCCTTGCCAGGCATCTCCACTCATTGTTGAGTTGAGTTCATTGCATGGCCAATGGTGACTGAGAATTGGAATGAAAAAGGGACCACACACATTTAATGAGCCAAACTAAACATTTAAACACGGACTGTTGCCTTAAACATACTCCTAAATGGTTCTAGGTTTTTGGAAGCAGGAAATAACATGGGATCAAGCTCACTACAACACATACATATGCCCTGCTTTCCCTGATCACAGATCAAAAATTGCGAATCCAACTTCCAACACCAGTTTCAAAACAGAGGAGCTCACTGCAGTGTTTATTAAACAATACGTTAAATATATTTATTTTGTTTTATCATAAAAATAAAATACAAAACAGAAAAACAAGCAAAAAGATACATCCAGCATCAACAACAAAAAGGGAAAAAATTTACCCAAATATCAAATAAATTTAACATTAAACATATAGAGTCAATCCCGGCTAGATGCTGAAAAAAATAAAAAATGTGTTTTGGAGTGTAGTATTCTCCAAAAGAATAGTGAGAAATTCCTTCAAACAAAGAGAAACCACCCGTATCATATTCCCACACCCACTTATAAAGTGATATGGTTTTTATAAGTTTTTATGCCATTATATTTAAAGTTATAAACCATCCAAAGTCACATGTGTGGGGTGTCCATATAAATGTGTTTATTATATTTATTTCTTTATTTATTTTATCAAATTTATATACAGCCCTACTCCCGAAGGACTCAGGGTGGTGAACAGCCATGACATAAAATACAGATATATAAAAACATTTATAAATACTCTAAAAACAGAATTAAATAATTTGGC
>JANHGD010073983.1:0-12616 GCA_027560375.1 Imantodes cenchoa
ACAATGGTGCGCTTATGCATGCCCCTTACAGACCTCTTAGGAATGGGGTGAGGTCAACTGTAGATAGTCTAAGGTTACAGTTTTTGGGGTTTGGGGGAAGAAACTACAGAGTCTGGTAGCGCATTCCTGGCATTGATCACTCTGTTGCTGAAGTTGCATTTTCTGCAGTCGAGTTTGGAGCGGTTTACATTAAGTTTGAATCTATTAGGTGCTCGTATATTGCTGCGGTTGAAGCTGAAGTATTCATTGACAGGAAGGACATTATGGTATATGATTTTATGAACTACATTTAGATCAGATCAGAGGGCATCTTGGGCATAACTGTCTATCTCTGTGTCCTGCCCCTGTCAGTCCCACTTTTCAGCATCAAAGCTTAAAAGTGTTGTCATCTTCTTAATGAGAATTGTCTCAGAATGCTATTGTTCTGCTTGTTCTGTTTTCAGAAGTATTGTTACACCATAAAAGGTATAGTATCCTTTGAACTGAAGCCAGTTCCTATTTTCTTCCAGGATGGGGTTTGTTTGTTTTTTAATTTCCCAGTCTACAACTCTGGAATTCCTAGGCAATTTTTCTTCCAAGGACTAACTTGAGTTGGCCTAATTTTACCTAGCTTCCAAACCCAGACAAAACACTGCCATCTTTATCTGGATTTATCTTTTTCAGTTCCTTTCCAAATGAAATCCAATTTACAGGCTTGTGTTTTCATAGAAGTTTCACTCCTCTTTGGCCTCTTTTCACTTGATTTTTTTTTTCATTCAGAGGAACAAAGAAGGTCAGGGCTGGAATTAAAAGGAGGTAAAAGGAGAGTCAAACTTTGCACTGATTGCAAAGTTAATGCATATGTTAGATATATTGTCCCTCCTCCCATTTTTTTTCCAGGTGAGATAGTTCAGGATTTCTCATTTCTCCAGGAATTCCTCTTGAATTCTGCAAAGCCACCTTTTTGAAATAGGAGAATGTGTATTTCTTGCCCTCAAAAAACGTATTTTGTCAGCATGTATTTTGCAGAACACTGAGGTTAAAAAAAAATCTGCTAAGGGCATCAGTTTGAAGTTCTCTTTCTGCTTCTTTGCAAAAGCAGGCATGTTATTCTAGTACATGCGGGGGGGGGGGGGGGTTTGAGGATGTAGGTTGCTTTCTAGATATTAAACAAAATTGGTCCCAGATTTATTTCACCACCCAACAGCCTATTATTTACATACATTACTGCTTGTTTTGTGAATGCACATTCAAAATTATCACATTTCATGGAGAGATGATTCCAAGAACACATTTAAATTATATTATTTTCAGTTATTTGTATTTCACAAAAATCTACTCTCGAGATTCCTGAAATTGCACCCACAAATTAGCATTTACCTTGGTGCCCACTAAACTCGATGTCCCACCTGGTTTTATGTATGTACTTAATAAAGTCACCTGGTTTTATGTATTGTACTTAATAAAGTCATGTGGCTATTTTAAGCAAAATCTTTATTTTTGGTTTGAGGCCCATGTACATATATCCAGGAGACATTGTTATAAAAGGAAAGTGTGGGAAATTTAAAGACTTGCTAATCCATACAAAGCCTAGGCAAGGAAGCATAGTGTAATCAAATCTTTAATCCAGGGGTGGTTTTCTCCCGGTTCGGACTGGATTGCCCAAACTGGTAGCAACCCACTGGTGACGTCACTGAACTGGATTGGCTGGTGCCAGTCTGTGGGCACCGCCATCATTTTTTAAAAAAAAAATTGTGAATTTTTTTACTGTTTTGAAGGTTTTCCTGTTCTTCTGCTTGTAAAAGGACCCTCCTGCCCGTCCCTGGGTTTATACTTACCTTTATTCCTTCGCCCGAAGCACAGCTGATCAGCTCCTCAGCTGTGTTTCGGGCTGATTCCAGCTACCAAGCATGTGCAGAAGCAGAATTGCCTGAGGGAACACATGTGCAAATCATCGCGATGCGAACTGGTGGCGAAGATAAGTGGAACCCACCCCCGCTTCAGTCCATTGAGTAAATAGCAATAGCACTTAGACTTATATACCACTTCACAGTGCTTTTACAGCCCTCTCTAAGTGGTTTACAGAGGCAACACATTGCCCCGAACAATTTGGATCCTCATTTTACCCACCTCAGAAGCATGGAAGGCTGAGTCAACCTTGAGCCTGGTGAGATTCGATCTGCCAAATTGCAGGCAGCCAGCATTCATCAAAAGTAGCCTGCAGTATTGCATTCTAACCACTGTGCCATCACGGCCATACATTTATTTTTCAATGTTGCAGGATCTATCTTAAGCTGTAAGGGCTCAGAGAATCCATTTACATTGGCCAGTTGTTAAATTCCATGCATTTCAGCCATTTGTCTGAAATGGTATAAGGTCTCCTAAGCAGGGGGTTGGAATAGATGACCTCCAAATCCCTTCCAACTCTTATTCTGTTATTACACAACTTTACAATGAAGGACAAGGCATCCTGTGGACATTTTGAGGTAAATGTACAAAGGATCCACATCCCACCTCTGGGAATTCCTCTAAAAATCACATTTGCAATTATTCCTAGAGCACATAATCTTTCCTCAAAATCCCAGGACTCCTAGAAAAACAGTGCAGGATATTTTTTCTACCTGCCATTAAATTGCATTCTGTGACAAATGTTTAGCTTCCATGATTTCTGTATCCTGAAGTTAATCTCTGTATGCTAATTTTACTTCCTACTGCCATAGGGAGGTTTACCATGATGATGATGATGATGATGATGATGATGATGATGATGATGGTGGGAGGAAGTCTGGCATGTAGGGATATGGAGGAAATAGCTTCTTCTTCCAACTGGCATTTCAGCAATCTAAAGGACAGATTTTGAAGAGGGAGCGAGGAGCAGGAACAACAGCAAGGAGAAGAATAGCAGGACTTCAAAGGTGTTATTAAGCTTAGAAATTGTGGGCTACTAATTCAGAGCAAGAGCATCACCAATGGGGCTCCTTGCTGGGAAATAACACTGATGTAAGGGGAAAAAAATGAAATTATTGGGGAAATTTGTGATGGATTTAGTTGCTGCTGACCCACAGCTGCCTACACAGATCCTGCCCGAATGCAAGTAGAATGAAATGTAATTAAGTAGCAGGAATGTATACAATGCAGTAATTATGGAGCCAAAGATATACTGGAGCCGAGGTGGCGCGGTGGTTAGAGTGCAGTACTGCAGGCTACTTCAACTGTTCAGCAGTTCAGCAGATCAAATCTCACCAGGCTCAAGGTTGACTCAGCCTTCCATCTTTCTGAGGTGGGTAAAATGAGGACCCAGATTGTTGGGGGCAATATGCTGATTCTGTAAACCGCTTAGAGAGGGCTGTAAAGCACTATAAAGCGGTATATAAGTCTAAGTGCTATTGCTATTGCTATTTATGTACACTGAGAGCAAATGCACCAAAGACAAATTCCTTGTGTGTCCTATCACATTTGGCCAATACAGAATTCAATTCAATTCAATTCAATTCTTCTATCCTATTCTATGGGTCACCCAATCAAGCAAAGGTAATTGATGAAACAGTTGCTACCAAAAGCAGCACTGTGTGAGACAGAACAGGAATACAGGTGAAAATAGGAAAGAAACTGCTAAGAAAACATTTATCCATTCTAGACAATTTTAAATTATCAGGACAAGAAGGTTTATATCCCAGAGTTCTGAAGCAGCTTGCAGATGTGTTCTCAGAACCACTGAACAAAATCTTTCACAGCTCCTGGAACATGAGGGAACTGCCAAAGTACTGGAAAGTAGTTGATATGGTTCCAATCCACAAAAAAGGGAAAAATGGATCTAGGACACTACAGACCAATAAGCTTGACATTTGTATCTGGAAAAATCCTGGAAAAGATAACCAAGCATTGGTTTTATGAACATATAAAAATGAAGCAAGTGATTGCCAAGAAACCAACATGGGTTTGTTAAAACAGATCATGCTGGATTGCCTTCTTCAATAAATTGTCTAAATAAGCAGATCAGGGAAACACTGTGGATATAGTATACTCAGATTTCAGTAAGATGTTTGACAAAGTAGACCATAGCCTACTTCTAGGTAACAAAGATCAATGAGGAATACACATAGCACCATCAGATGGATTCACAGTTGACTGACCAACTGCATAAGCATGTAGTCCTTAATGGAACCACATCTACATGGAGGAAAGCATGCATTGAGGTGCTACAAAGTTCTGTTTTGGGGCCAGTGATCTTCAATATCTTCATAAATGATACAGATCTAGATGAGGGGATGGAAGGAGAACTCATCAAATTTGCAGACAATACCAAGTTGGGGGGGAACTGCTAAAGCTTTGGAGGATAGATACAAGATTCAGAAGGATCTTGCACATTGGACTGTAGCCAACAAGATACAGCATAGTAATGAGAAAAGCAAGGTCAAATGTACAGGTATAAAATAGACAGTTCATAGCTTAACAGTAGTAACTGTGAGAGGGATCTAGTTGAACATCATTTAAATATGAGTCAGCAGAATGCTGCAGCTGCCAAAAAAGCCAATGCAGAGATGGGTAGCATAGATGTTTAATAAATAAATAAGGTGATTTTAAGTGACTTGAGACCAATTTCATTATCTTTTTTCCATGACTGTTAAGTAAATAACTGAGATTATTAAGTGAATCCCATGAACATTAAAAAATCCTGGCTTCTCCTAATGGCTTTGCTTGTTGGAAGCTGATTGGGTAGATTACAAATAATGAACCTGGGATGTGGCCGCCACTATAAATATATGCCTGTCACCATGCACTCTATTTTGATCACATGACTGCAGGGAAGCTATGACAGTCATAAGTGTGAGTTCTTTGCATAAGTTACTTTTTTCGGTACCATCAACATTTCAAATAGTCACTAAATGAATTATTGTAAGTCAGCTTTTTTGGTGTGTTTCAAAATAAGAAATCCATCATCCATTCATTTTAGCTACAAGACAGTTGGTTCATTCCATCTAGCATGAGCCAGGCCTAACTGTTGAATCATGTTAAAATAATGCAGGAGTTTGGGATTTTACAAGATATTTAGCCAAGAAAGTTATTGATTATACTGTATTCTTTTCCTGTTGATATTTTATTTTTTTTGTTGAGATGGATGGGTTTTCCAATGGAATGATGTGGGTTTTTACTGGTAGTTATTTTATCTTTTTCAATTGCAGACAATATTCTTTATTGTATACTTGCTGTGTCATTTGTAAAAAATATAAAGTACATAATTAAAATAAAACTTAATTTTTAAAAAACCAAAGAATTCAGATCAAACCTAACCAATTTTTTTCCAGTTTGATAATCTTTAATTATTTTACTGTTATCTTCTATAATTTTTAGGCAGCATAGTCTACAGACAAAAAGGTATGGGAAAGGAATCACTGTTATTTGCATTTCTTATTGATTTTTAAAATAATTTAATAAATAATATTAAGTTGATTAGTTAACTACCTGATAATATCATGATGTCTAATTAAATGGCTAGTACCTGCATGTTTTTCTGGAGCTGGAAGAGCCATAGGATCTTTCCTTGCCTATTCTCCTTGACCCTCTCTGAGATTACCCATCTGGATTTATTAGGGTCTAACCCATATATCATGCAGATATTCCTGTATACAATGTCAGGTATTTAGTTGTGCCATTCAATATGTTTTTGCTACCTGCAAAAGTTAAAAGTTCTTAATCAAGAGGCTCACTTCACGAATTTCACCCTTATAAACTTCTACGTACAAAGTCACTTTTTAGTGTATATTTGGGTTATACTTTCATTTATATTTGGAATTCTTTAAACTTTACTAGCTTTTATTATATTTTAAATTTGTTTTTGTTTTTGTTTAAATCCATATATTAAATGTTAAAGCTTTAACATTTCTTAGTTTTTGTAATGGTATTATTTTATTTATTTTTTTTAAATTGCTTTACCATTATAACTGTCTTTGATAAACTCCTTCAAGAAGCTTTTATCTTGGTAGAATATATATATTAAATATAGTAACTAAATTAACAAAGTGTAAGTAGAATTACTTAAAATTAGAAATGTATAACTCACTGTCAGAGACAATCTACTTGAAAGAAGCCATGTCCACAGAGATAGCTGACCATACTATTCTAATTAAATAAACATGTAGAATAAAACTCCCCTTTTTACGATCCTGCAATCTCTTAATTCAGGGTTGAGTTGGGATGATGGGATGCAGCTGAGTGTTTACTGGCCAGGTCCCCTTCCTGATGCCAATTCTCAGCAAATATTTTTTCTTTGCACTCTAAGGGAGAAATATCTGTTGCTACCTAGGATTAAACTCTCAATCTTCTGAATGGGAGGCAAGCATCTTCACCAATAGGCCACCACACTGCTTGAATATTTCTAGAATATTTACACAAATTAGAATAGGTTAATTAGTAGAGTCAATGAAACAATATAAAACAGTAACTTTTATTGTACTTAGAAACTTGACTTCTTGATCAATTGAGGAAAAACAAAAAAGATGTATAAACATTTGACAAAAGTGCGTATGAAAAAGAATTTAAAGATTGTATTACTAAAATAATTAAGACATACAATACATGCATGCAACTGATTAATAGTTGATAGAAGATATATAAAATAAAATGCTTAATGTACAGAAAGTCCTTGACTTACTAGAGGTTGTTTAGTGACTGTTCAAAGTTACAACAATAATCTGTTACAGGGCAATCTTTCAACATGACAAGTTGCTGCATATTTTATTAATGTTTTTAAAAGTACATGGAAAGAAAAATCTAATGAGAAAATTCTAGTAGGAAGTTTCATAGGTTTGTATGAAACATGCCCACAAGGAATATATTACCTTCCCCTGAGCTATAAAATGCAATAATAGTTTAAGCACAAGAATTGAAAGTTTTATTGACACAAAATATAAATGAATCAAGATAATATATTTGACACAATAAGTCTCTAACTTGGATATCAGTTTTATTATTTGACAGTGTGTCCTCTGCCTCTGTTCAGTTTCCAAACAATTTATTATTCAAACTGGCATGAATGGATGCTATAATTAGGAAGTTTAAGCTATGCAGGAGGAGTATGGGCAGGAGGAGTATGGGCAGGAGGAGTATGATCTAATCCCATAAGTTGAGGTGTGTTGTCTGATGGGTGCAGAAAGGGGCGCAGATGATATACCAGAGGGTACTTGCCCTCTGGTATATCATCCATCCAAAGTTCAGACTGGTCCCAGCCATGTTAACCTTCCTCAAGACCTTAACTTGGTTTTGTTCCCAAACCTCAGGTATGTGTAAGAGTCCATTTCCATGCTATTAATGACTGTCTTATAATTTCACATCTATAGGTTTTTTTGTTTTTACAGTATGTATTTTATTTAACCTTTAACTATTACCCTTATAAATTGTCCAGAATCATATATAGGAAGGAGGGCAAGATGTACATTAATTAAATAAATTAATAAAATAAACAAAATTAAATGAATAAATAAAATAGTTCTGTGTTCTCTTTTGTGGAACATGGTACTCTTGTTTAACTTAAAAATCTTTTTTCTTAATTTTACAGACTACACATTTAAAAGCAGCATTCATTTTGATTTCTCCGTAGTGAATCTTTGGATTTGCTTCAAATAGTTATTTAAAATAAATGATTATCTCCTTACATGAATATGGCCAAAATACAATGTATAATATAATGAAATATAATTACAAAAATTTTGATTAACAACGTTGTCCCTGTGTTCCTGCAATGGTATGACTGTCAGAGTAATGATGTAATTATTAACACATTACAATTTGCCAGTGAACATAATTAATAAGGTTAACTACATAATCCAGACAATTTAGTAGAGAATTAAATTTGCAGTGCCATTTTTCAGCACTTGTGGAATTTGCCCTCTGGATATTACGTTCTACAAATTCAATGAAATTCAATGGTGAAAAAAGTAAGGTTCTACATTGAGGCAAGAAAAACCAAATGCACAGGTATAGTATAAGCTGTACCTCGCTCAATAGTAGCAACTGTGAGAGGGATCTTAAAGTCCTAGTGCACAGTCATTCAAATATGAGCCAGCAGTGTGCTGCAGCTGCCAAGAAAGCCAACATAGTTCTAGGCTGCATTAACAGAGGGATAGAATCTAGATCACATGAACTCTTAATACCATTTTATAATGCCTTGGTAAGATCACACTAAGAATACTGCATCCAGTTTTGGTTGCCACGATGTAAAAAAAGATGTGGAGACTCTAGAAAGAGTCTCGACAAAGAGCAACAAAGATGATTAGGGGACCGGAGTCTAAAACATTAAAAGAACGGTTGCTGGAATTGGGTATGTTTAGTTAATGAAAAGGACTAGAGGTGAAAGAATAGCAGGGTCTCAAGCTGTATTCTCCAAAGCACCCGAGGGCAGGACAAGCAATGGATAAAAACTAATCAAGGAGAGAATAGAATAGATAGAATAGAATTCTTTATTGGCCAAGTGTGATTGGACACACAAGGAATTTGTCTTGGTCTCAGTGTACATAAAAGATAAGATGTATTTGTCAAGAATTATGAGGTACAACACTTAATGATTATCATAGAGTTCAAATAAGCAATCAGGAAGCAACTTAGAACTAAGGAGAAATTTCCTGACAGTTAGAACAGTAATCCGTGGAACAGCTTGCCTCCAGAAGTTGTGAATTCTTCAACACTGGAAGTTTTTAAGAAGATGTTGGATAACCATTTGTTGTAGTGTTGTAGTGTAGGCTTTCCTGCCTAGGCAGGGGGTTGGACTAGAAGACCTCCAAGGTCCCTTCCAACTCTGTTGTTATATTACATTATATAGAACTTAGAAAGTCCATGTAATAGTGTCTTTTTACAAATCCCGTATTTCCAACTTTGAAGTGAAAAACATCTACACTTCTTTAAAAAAGGCATCTGCCCATGTTTGAATATATCACTTAGGAGTTCCTTAATCTTCTCATTCTAGATTGCTTCCCGTTTTCAGCGCAAGCTTTCCAAATATAAGACTTTAAAATTATATTCATTGATGCAAATAGAGGTTGCTTAAAGCTTTATTACTGCTGGAGATATTTTTTCTTATCAATGCATACCATTCTGGGTCTGCATAACTTGGTTTGGCAAACCACAAACAAAACTAAGCATGACACATTGGGATAATGCACACATCCTGCTTGTTCTGGCATAAAGATATCTAACTACAGAGGACATGTCCTCAAAATGTCAGCTCCGTCTAAATTGCTAATCCACTGCTGAAGCAGCCTGAAGTCAGGTTTACATATTCCAGTGTGAAAATACAGTATTTTCTTTCTTATTCTGACAGTCAAGACTGCCTGAAGGAGGAACTTTGGCTTGATATGGCCAGGTTCAGCTTCAACCTGGCATGTCTGCTATGAAATCATTCTACCCTGTCTGGTTGCTAGGCACTGTGTCACCATTGTTATTTGGTTGTGGCCACAAGAAGATCAGACATCTTTGTGCAGCCTACTTCTTATTCTTTTGCAGGATTTAGATATTACAATGCTGATCTCCAGCTATCCTGCACTGTAACTTTATATCTCATCCTTCCATCCTTCCGAGGTGGGTAAAATGAGGACCCAGATTGTTGGGGGCAATATGCTGATTCTGTAAACTGCTTAGAGAGGACTGTAAAGCACTATGAAGCGGTATATAAGTCTAAGTGCTATTGCTATTTCCACAAATAAGGAAAATAATCCCAAAGGTCCAAAGAATTTGCATGGCACCCTCCCTTCCTCAATATGCATAAGGACTTAGTTTGATTGACAGGCAGTCCTCACAACCACAATTGAGCCGAACATTTATGTTGTTCAATGAGAAATTTGTTAAGTGAGTTGGTTCCATTTTACGACTTCTCTTGCCATATTTGTTACATGAATCACTGCAGTTCTTAAATTAGTAATAGGGTTGTTAAGTGAATCTGGTTTCCCCATTGACTTCGCTTATCAGAAGGTCGCAAAAGGCGATCAAATGACTCTGGGACACTACAACCGTCATAAATGTGAATCAGTTGTCAAGCATCCAAATGTAAATCACATGACTATGGGGGTGCTGCAATGGTCATGTGTGAAAAATAGTCACAACACATTTTTTTCAGTGCTATTGTAATTTTGAACAGACACTAAATGAACTGCTGTAAGTCGAAGACTACCTGTACTGTCTTGAAACTTAGATTTAGGAAATCAATCACTTAGAAGAGAGATCAATATTTCTACAACTTGAACATTTAAAAAAGGTGTAATATGTAGCTTTGCATGTCAACAACTTTGATATTCCCGTTGGTAAACAAAGCAAATGCTAGAACATATTTCTAATCAACTCTTCTGATCACTCACACAGCCTTATCATGGGGAGACTATTGCTATTGACATGATAAACTGATCTTGACTTTCTACGACAGGACTATTTATCTCCTAGTAAGTAAACGATTCTAAAAAAAATAATTTCATAAATGGTGCTATTTAGAAGTTTTCCAAATTAATACAGATTAGGATTCTGATTTCAGGATCCAGTAATATGGCTGAGCATTAGATAGCAGCATCTATGAAAACTTTTAATAAAGTTAATACCTACTTCAGTTATTTTTCACTGTGACAGGCATATTACATTCATGAAGTTGGATAATCCTGTGTTGAATTTTTTTAAAAAAATTTATGGGCAGAATGCCCAGAATACACTGCATCAATACATTATTTCCTGTGGTTGGGGGACATTGGGTATGACTGTAATTTCAGATGGGAAAAACCAGAAGTCTTTTATAGTATTGACTGATGGAGCTGTCTAGACAGCAGTAGCACATGGCTCTGTCTTAGGCATGCATTAAGGGCACATTCAGTCCCACATTCTGAAATGGGAGGAAAGCACTGCAAAGCTGCTGTGATAAAGCCATTATGTCTTAGCTTATTATGTGAATCAACCTACCCAATCATGTTATGCAGTAATGGCTCATTTTGGTATTAAGGCTATATTAGGTATTTTATTATGTTAATTGAGTTTAGTTGTTATATGGGAGGTCTTTTTGAGAGAGATGTTGCAGAAGTGATGGCTAATTGTCTGAAATTTAATAAAAAAATTATCTCAAGTTGCAATTACGTATGTGTAAAGTAGTTTCCTCAGTTCAGCTATACTTCTTTTAAAGCCTATTTGTAATGGAAGTGAATTTCAAATCTGCATTTTGAATAACAGCAGTTGGAATGCAGGTTAAACCCAGGGAAAAACTGTTTTACATGCAATCAATGTGGTGATTTTGTTTAGTGAGTATTGATGACATGCAAGCATTGTAAATAATTTACAGAGTCCCATTTCCCAATGAACATGTCAGTTTGTCATACTTACCTAAATTAATCTGAATTAAATTAACCCAATATTCTGCATTCACATAAAACACTGAACCTTTAACTAACCATATTGACTGAATGTGACTAGGTTGGATTTTGCATATTTTGCATACATGGCAAATCTTGATTACTGATAAAAATAGCTGGGTAGGAATAAAGTTTTCAAGCTGTCTCCTTCTTTCCATCCATTTGTGACTAAAGCACTTTTGGTGCAATATATTCAAGGCTAATTTCAACTACCCAAATTTGTCCTAATCAATATTAATATTCAGTCAGTATTGAAAGGATTGGCTTTTAAATATTGATCTGAGTTTTCAGTAACACATGACATTTCTGGTCTATTAATCTCAAATGGGCATTCTGGCAGAGTCTGTTCCACCTTTAACTCCATCCAACCGATTTTCCAATTTTTATACCACTTCTTTCATCTCCCAGATTCGCTGGTGTACTCATGAGCTTGAAGTTCATTTGGTCAATTTGTTTTCATTCCATATAACGAATTACTGCTAGAAATTGGATTTCAAAAGAAATGAGCTTGAAAACAGCTAAACTATCTGGAGCACAGGTCACCAACTTGTGGTCCGTGGACCACTGGTGGTCCTTGAGAAAATTTTGGTGGTCCGTGGAGAAATCTTGGCCCCTGGGCTAGATATGGCCAAGAGCAATTAATCCAATGCAGGATGAAGAAAGGAAAGGAAAGGAAGAAATGGAGAGGAGAGGAAAAGAAAGAAGAGGAAGAGGAAAGGAAGTTCTCTGATAATTATTTTACAAATGTATCTTTAAAAAAAATCATATTGGTGGTCTGCGGGACTTAAAATTATGAATTAGGATCCGTGGGATTTAAAATTATGACCTTGGTGGTGCCTGAAGTCCAAAAGGTTGGTGACCCCTGATATGGACTACAGTAACTTCTGGCCACGAGATTATATTAAACGCTCGACCTTCTAATGGGACTCAGTGGGCATGAGCCTTTGTTTACTGCCCTAAAAATATCTTGATAAATGTTCTGTGACTTACCTGACCTGGTGAGCAAAGTCGAAAACTCTTGCTCGGTTGTTCTCAATATATCCAGATGCAGCGAAATCTCGAGCGTGTGTATCGCTGCGCGTTTCTCTACAAACTTTGCATAGGTGAACTCGTGTTACTTGAGAACAGTCACCAGCTAAACATCTTCACTGGAAATTCCCAGCTCCTTATTCTTAAAGGACGAAGACTTGGCTTTTTTTTTTCCCCCTTGGAAAACGTTGTTCTTTTGTTGGGAACCACCTTCTGTCTGTGCTATTCGAGTAGAG
>JANHGD010077776.1:0-12549 GCA_027560375.1 Imantodes cenchoa
CCCCGGTCTTTTTACAGTAAGCTGATCTCTCCAGCTTGGTTTAAAAAAAGAAAGAAAGAAAAAACAAATCCTAGTCTTGAACAGGGCGAATATTTCTTGCAAAATCTCTCAGACCGCTTGAAAGGAGCCTGGAGCCACAGCCAAGCATAGACACACCGAAGTGTCAAAATTTTGTTTCAGAGTGGGAAGGATCTCGAGAAGACCTTGCGTTCAGATTTGGGGAGACGTTTTGCTGAAAGGCTGTCTGTTTTAAACAAACAACCAATTAGCCATGTTCGGGCAGGCCACAAATGGCAGCAGGGATGCCCTGGAGGGTAGAAAGTACAGATGTTTTAAAGTCAGAAGTATTTCAAATTCAGATTTACAGGTAGTCCTCAACTTACGACAAGAAGTGGGGCCAGAATTTCCACTGTCAAACAAACATGCTGGATTTTACGACCTTGTTTTGCCGGATTTTGAGCAAACCATGGCGGTTGTTAAATGAATTAGATGGTTGTTAAGCAAACGTGGTGTTGAAAATTAGCACACACACCCCGCCTAGAAGAATGAAATATTTTGAGGAATATTAAAAAATGGCAGGATAAAATATTTCCCCTAAAAGAGAAATGAAAAAAAATCTTAAGGGAGACAGAAACTCAGAGCCCCAGCTCCCTAGCCCCAAGCAGATATTTTGTGCCCATTAAGAGAGACTGGGCCAGCCTATCTACACAACAAAAGACCATCAGTTCCAGGGTGAAGGGATTAAGACATGACCCTTCAGGACATAATAGGATTAACCCACTAAGACACAGAACTCACTACATTGCACAATCTCCTAAGGACATTGCATCTCCCTCCAAACTTCAACCAAACTTAGCTCAGGACATAATACATGTTCTTGCACGGGAACAGGAAGCTCAAGTGCAAAGCCCAAGAGAAGGTATAAATACCCCTCTCTCTCAACTCCATGTGGGCAGCTGTCCAGAACCACCCATGTGCTTCTGCTTCACCATTAAATCATCTTTCCAATCAGCCTCCATGTTTCCTTCCTGTGTCTTTCTCCCAGTTTGGAACTGAACCAGATGGATATTTCTTCCAACACTGCAGTGGTGGGATTCAATTTTTTTTACTACTGGTTCTGTGGGCGTGGCTTGGTGGTTGTGGCTTGCTGGTCATGCGACTGGGTGGGCGTGGCCATGGTGGGGTGGCCAGGGGGTGTAACAGGCAGCACTTGGCCTCCTGCACCCCCCTAGGAGCAAAAACGGGCCACTGGGGAGGCGGAACGTGCCGCACCATCAATCCCCCGCACCTAGTTTTGGGCCTAGGAAGCCTCCCTGAAGCCTCCTGGGAAGTGAAAATGGAACATATGGGGACTCCTGGAAGAGGCGTAACAGAAAGGGGTGGGGCTAGCCAGCAATTTAACTACAGGTTCGCCAGAACCAGCTGAATCCCACCACTGACCCATTGGCTTCGCTTGTCACAGTTTTATAAAATAAAGACTAGATTTGTAGTCAGAGTGAAGAAGGAACTTCTTTTTTAAGAAGATGGATGCTCCCCAACTTGGATTTCCCGATGCTGAAGAATCTAAGCTTTCCAGAGCAGTCGTATTATTGAAAATTAAAATTTACAATTCCTTGGAGGTGATAGTCCAGCCTTGAATTTTACGTGGGCCACAGGGGGTAATTACTCCAGAAAACCTGGTCACATGAAAAAAAAGGTTTCTGTAGCTTTGCCTGCAAATCAGTCATCTGAAATCAGGCATGTTTTTACACTGGAAGTAAATCCTTAAAAATATTCAAAAATATCCATCAACACCGCCACCAATATGCCAATTTTAGAGATGCAAAATATTTATAAAGCACAGCACCACCTTGTGGTCACAATGGTATAACTCCAGACAGAGAAGTCCTCCATTTACAACTTAAATGGTTACCAGACTTTTTATTGTCGAGCATGGCATTTGTAAGTGCAAGAACCAGTCTTTATTTTTTTCAGTGCCATTGTAACGTCAAATGGTCACTAAGCAAACGGTTGTAAGTCTAGGACTCCCTGCATCTCCCTTACTTTAGCCTAGGCTGATATTGTCTGTACAGAGACGAAAAAAACTTATTTCATACATGACTTGAGACATTTCAGCAGTTCAAATGTTGTGCTGACATATAGAAATATTGTGATTCTTCTCCCTTTTGACATCCAGTCTCCTGGTTTATTATTCATGTGCAGTAGAAAAATGTTATTGTTGAGATGTCGCGGATCCTGCTGAACCCTCGGAGAAGAACACGGACGCAAAATTTATCCGACATTTAATGTCAAGCTTCATTAATTCCTGCAATGTGTTACTGTGTTTGTTTAACTTTCCCAAAAGTCCTGTGGATAGGTTGGTAAAGAATGACTTTTTACTGGACTGCGTTTGAATTTGTCAGTTTGCATCATTATTGCTTTGAATGAAATATATATTTCCACGGAAATTGCATGATTGGTGCCCAAGTGTATAATTTTTGAAAGCAATAAGGTCATCTTCAATTTACAAGTTCTTTTAGTGACCAAAATTACAACGGCAATGAAAGAAGTCACTTATGAGTTTTCACACTTATGACCGTTGCAGCATCTCTATGGTCACGTCACGTGATCAGAATTCGGATGGTTGTCAACTGATTCATATTTATGACAGTTACAGTGCCCCAGGGTCATGGATTCCACTTTTGCGACCTTCTGACATGCAAAGTCAATAGGGAAGCCAGAGATTCACTTAACAACCCGGTCACTAATTTAACAGTTGCAGTGATTCACTTAACAACTGTGGCAAGGAAAGATGTAAAATAAGGCAAAGCTCATTTAACAAATGTCTCGCTTAGCAACAGAAATTTTGGGCTCAATTGAGGTCGTAAGCCAAGGACTATCTGTAGAGGATTAAGTTTGATGGCATTTCTCCCATTTATTTTATTTGCTAGTGCTTATATGCCGCCCAACTCAGCAGGGACTCTGGGCGGATCATCTCCCTGAAATGGTATAGATATAGGGCAGTGACGGTGAACCTTTTTTGGCTTGGGTGCCAAAAGGGTGTGCACGCGTGCGATAGCGTGCGTGTGTGCCCACACCCATAATGCAATTCCCTCCCCCTGAGCATGTGCACAACCCTACCGCCCCAGCGCATGCGCACAGAACTCACTGAAGCCTCTGGACTTCTGATAGACCCGTTGGGCCGTTTTTCGTCGTCCCCACGATACAGGAGGCTTTCCTGAAGCCTGGGGAGAGCAAAAACGGCTGAAAAGAAGGCTGAAAATCAGCTGACCAGTGCTCACATGCATGCTGGAGCTGACATAGGGCAACGTCTTGCAGGCCCTCAGATATGGCTCCGTGTGCCACCTGTGGCACCCGTGCCATAGGTTCGCCATCACTGGTATAGAGTCTGCTGCTTGAGCAGGGGGCTGGACTAGAAGGCCTCCAAAGTCCCTTCCAAATCTTTTATTCTATGATTCTATCATATTAAATCTCTTTTTGAACTTAACACTTAAGAGTGTTTATATCAGCTAGTATCATTATTCATATTATATTAAACCATCAAACCTTCTTTAGATGTTCTTCAGTGACAATGAGCAGGTGAGAAATTATGCATGAATCAGTTTCATCGTCTGAAGATGACATTTTGAGGAATTCGTGAGTTTCTGCTAGAACACCTTAATGCTCAAAACACTGTCCTCTGCCTTGTCTTCTCCTAGGATTTCCATTAGCGCAAGATCGGAAGACGTGGAGAGACCTGGCCCACAGAATCACCAAAAATCAGTCACGCCTTAATGGGCAACATTGTCCTCATCATCATCTGGAGTTATATGGGCAACACTATCACCTTCTCTTCCTCCCAAATTGTAAGCAGCACTTTGCTCTTCTCAAAGTCTCATTTCTCACCGAGGGTAGTTGAACGTTGGATGCCCAGAAGCATCTCAAGGACTTCCCACACCACCAAAGTCCCAACTTGTCCACCTCATCTTACATACTCATCCTCCAAAGACTGAGATGTAGCCTTCCCACAATGCAGCGGTAGCAACTACCCACCACCTAGAGACAGATGTTGCTTTTCACAGCAGCAGAATTGGGAACCCTTAGTAATGGATTTTATGGAGAATCATTTTTTAAGAGAAAGAAATCTCCAACTAGCAGTTAAGCCAGCGGCTTTCTCGTAGTAGGTGCTCTCAATAAATCACTCTGTAATTGGTAGCAGGCACTATCTAGGCAGGAAAGCATCTCCATTCCTAAACTGTACGAAAGCAAAAATGGTACAAATATTCCTGAACCTATAATGTTGCAAATTTACAGCAAGGCACCTGAGGGTTTTATTTTTTAAGCCAACAGGGTTTTAAAAAAAGTTTTGCAACTCTAGAAGCTGAAATTTCATTTACCAAATGGAAGAGAGAGGAACAGCAGGAACCTTTTACAGAAAAGCTATTGTCCCATCTGACCTGAACTTCACATTACAGCCCTTCAACATGTTATCCACCCCCCTCCTCAAAGCTCAAGGAAACCAGATCTTCAAAACATACGCTGTGATTTTTCTCCCCCCAAATCAGAAACAGATGAGAGATGCTATCTTTAAAGGATAGAGCCATTTCCTCTATCTCTAGATGTTGATAAGAGAGGGTGCATTGGCTAATTCAGTTTCCATGCCCGCTTGCCAGCATTTCAAATTACTTTTGGGGAGGGAAAAATTTGGGGGGAAAAATCTGAAGAAGTTTGCAGGGATCAGAGCAGGATATGGGTGAAACCAGACAGAGGAACCTATCCTGAGTGTTATGATCCTTAGATGGGAGGAAGTACAGGCATTAAGTTCTTTTCTCTCTTAGACGATAGATACAGATATAGATATAAATGGATATAGATGGATAAACAGATATAGAGATGAGATAGATATCTATAATGAATGAATGAATGAAGCTGGAAGGGACTTTGGAGGTCTTCTAGTCCAGCCCCCTGCTCAAGCAGGAGAACCTATACCATTTCATATGTGACTGTCTAGACTCTTCTTAAAAACCTCCAGTGGAGTGCCCATGATTTCTGGAGGCAAGCTGTTCCACTGGTTAATTGTCTTCACTGTTAGGAAGTTTCTCCTTAATTCCAGGTTGCTTCTCTCTTTAGTTTCCAACCATTGTTTCTTGTCCTGCCTTCTGGTGTTTTGGAGAATAATTTGATCCCCTCTTCTTTGGGGCAGCCCCTCAAATACTGCTATCATGTCACCCCTAATTCTTCTTTTCTTTAGACTAGCCAAACCCAAATCCTGCAGCTGTTCATGTTGTAGTCTCCAGGCCTTTGATAATCTTGGTTGTTCTTCTCTGAACTTTTTCCAAAGTGTCAACGTTTTGTTTTTGTTTTTGGTAGTATGGCGACCAAAATTGGTTGCAGTATTCCAGGTGTGGTCTTACTAGGGTTTTTTTTTAAAGTGGTAGTAATACTTCACATGATCTTGATGCTATGCCTGTTTATACAACCCAGGATTGTATTAACTTTTTTGACTGCTGATGCACACTGCTGGAATAGATAATGACAGACAGACAGGCAGGCAGCAGGCAGAGACAGACAGACAGACATATATATATATAATCTTTATATATATATATATATATATATATATATATAATCTCACACCTATCTCTGGATTAGAGTTACAAAACAAACAAGTTGCAAAAGAAGGAACGATCCATCATTCTGCCATCTTCTGCTTCCTGTCCCGTCTGCGGATTTGTGCCATGTATCTGAGCTTGCCGTTCTTCTTTCAACAGCCACAGAGATTTTTTTGGCCTCCTCCCCGGCCATCCAGCAATTCCCACCGTTTCCCAGAACCATGGCAAGCCCAGCGGCCCCTTGGAAGCAAGGAAAACAAACGCCCCTTGAAAGGCAGAGCTGTCGGGCCTTGCCCGGGTATCCCGGCCTCCATCTCAACTTTAGGCTGTGTTGCGCTTCTCAATGGCATCGATTCAGTGGCTGGCAGTAGAGCGTGACTGTTGCACATCTGGACTAGCGGTTAAAGCAACAGCTGGTGCACAGGGTGACCTGAACTACCAGAGTAAATAGAAGGGGTTCTATGCGCTGGGAACCCCAATTTAAATAAACACAGACATTTCGAAAAACAGAGCCGGGTCATTTGGCAAAAGAATGGCTCTTAAATCTGTTTGCCCACTTTTTTCTGTTTTTTCCTTAGCAAAGCACATTGGGGGCACCGCTGAGGGACACCAAGGTGTCTTTCAAAGACACCAAGAGTCAAGCCTGACTTTGGGATTTGTTTGTTTTTTAATCGTTTTCCTTCAAGAAAGAATTCAGGTCTGTGTAAAAATTTGGATAGGAAGGTGTTGATATTCTGGTTACTCATAGTTAACTCATGGGTTAACAAACCCACTGCATCCACAGAATACCTGGAGCTTCAGAATTAGTTACAGGATAACAGTTGGAAGGGATCTTGGAGGTCTTCTAGTCCAACCTGCTGCTCAAGCACGAGACTCTATACCATTTCAGACAAATGTGTCAAGGTGATAATTTAAGAGCTGACAAGCTGATGCAATGAAGGGAATGAGTCAGCACGATCTTTGGTTGTTATCGGAGCCCAAATTTTCTGTCAAGCGAAATGGTTGTTAAGTGAGTTTTGCCCCGTTTTGTGACCTTTCTTGCCACAGTTGTTAAGTGAACCACTGCAGCGGTTAACTTAGTGACCCCGTCGTTAAGTGAATCTGGCTTCCCCGTTGACTTTGCTTGTTGAATAGCCGCAAAAGGGGATCACGTGGCCCCAGAGGACACGGCCACCATTGTAAATGTGAGTCAGTTGCCAAAGGTCTGAATTTTGATCCTGTGACAGTGAGGAAATGCTGCGACGGTCGTTAAGTGTGAAAAACGGCCATGTCCCTTTTTCCAGTGCGGTTGTAAATGGCGAACGGTCACTAAACGAACTGTTGCAAGTCGAGGATGGCCTGTGACAAGGCCTTGCTCAGAATACTGGCACGAGAGGAGGGTCTCGGTGTCCTCCTGCCCGCGGGGTGTTCCTCTTGCTCGTCTCCTGCAGGAGGCTCCGCAGCCCACCGGGCGCCATCACTCGACGCCACTGCCGTCCCTCAGGGGTATCCTCGCCGGCGACCCAGCCGCCTTTCGCAAGTTGCGCCATATCTCGCGAGATCTGGCTAGACTTCGCCACTCTCGCGCTCCAAAGATTGCTTAAACCAGGGATGGAGAATCATCTGGCCTTTTATGACTTGCGCACTTCAACTCCCAGAATTCCTCAGCAAGCTTTGGGTGGTTTAGGATTTCTGGGAGTTAAAGTTCGTAAGTCATTACAAGGCCATGGTTCCCCACCCCTGGCTTTAGACCAATCAGATTCTACACCTAGGTCTCGCTACTACGCGACAACCAATGGAGAGGAGCAGTTTTCCATTCCTCTTCTACAGCCGTTGCCCCCCCGCCCCCGCTGTCTGTATTCGTCCCTCCTCTCCGTTCCATCTGTCCATTCGCTAATGCTCTTATCCCACCCTCGCCCTCTCTTCTCCGATTGGATAAAGTGGCTCATCTTTCACTGCCACCCTGCTTCTCTGCTCTCACCCTCCCTCGGAGCCTTTCGGACAGCCAATGGTAGGCGAAGAGTCCGCCTCCGTCCCGCCTCACTCGTTGCCTGAACTCCGCCCCGGAGCTCCGCCTTTCCCCCCACCCCTGCGCCGATTGGCTTATAGGTTGAGATGCTGCTCCTCGGCCGCCAGGCGCATGCGCAGCGGGGCTCGCTGGGGGGACTGGCGGTACGCTCTGCGGGATGTCTCCGGTGCATTCCAAGCCCGATTCGGTGCCGCTGTCGCGGAGGCTGCTGTTGCGGTACCTGCTGCTCCTCCGCCTTTATCCAGTGCTCACCAAGGCCGCCACCAGGTGCGTGCGACTGCCCGCCCTTCCCGACGCGCTTTCAGAATCAAAGCTGGAAGGGACCTTGGAGGTCATCTAGTCCAGCCCCTGCTCAAGTAGGAGACCCTCTACTATTCACTCAGAATAGAGCTGGAAGGGACGTTGGAGGTCATCTAGTCCAGCCCCCTGCTCATGCAGGAGACCCTCTACTATTCACTCAGAATAGAGCTGGAAGGGACCTTGGAGGTCATCTAGCCCAGCCCCCTGCTTAAGCAGGAGACCCTCTGACATTCACTCAGAATAGAGCTGGAAGGGGTCTTGGAGGTCATCTAGCCCAGCCCCCTGCTCAAACAGGAGACCCTCTACCGTTCAGTCAGAATAGAGCTGGAAGGGACCTTGGAGGTCATCTAGTCCAGCTCCCTGCTCAAACAGGAGGCCCTCTGCCATTCACACTGAATAGAGCTGGAAGGGACCCTGGAGGTCATCCAGCCCAGCCCCCTGCTTAGGCAGGAGACCCTCTGCCATTCACTCAGAATAGAGCTGGAAGGGACCTTAGAGGTCATCTAATCCAGCCCCCTGCTCAAGCAGGAGACCCTATGCTATTTCAGTCTCTCCTGAAAAGAACCTTCAGTGATGGCTACAGAGGATATTGGCTACAGATGTGGTGTTTATATGGTGTTTATAACGTTCCATATTATTAACTAATTATAGACAAAACTGAACAGGGTGTTTAAATAATGGAAAATGTTTAATAAAGATCAGTGGAGATTATGGTGAATAGACTTTGGGAATAATAGTTATAGCTATTGTATGTGTAAGTTTGTTACTTGCACTTAAAAGAGATTGTACCCAGTTCAGTACACTGCCATTGTGGATATGGAAATATTATATATAACAAAGAAAATTGCATAATAAAAATAATAATACTAAAAAAACCTCCTGTGATGGAGCACCCACAAGTCAGAGAAGCCCAGTGTCCTGTTGATTAATTGCTTTTACTCACTCTCTCGCCCTGGTATCTCTTCCAAGGTCCACAAACGTTCAGTCAGTCATAATCAATCAGCATATAGAAGGATGATCATGGAACGGACTTCTCAAGACCCTCCTCCTGTGCTGGGAAAATACCCCCCCCCCAACCAATCAATCAGAATAGAGCTGGATGGGACCTTGGAGGTCTTCTAGTCTGGGCCTGTGCTCAAACAGGAGACCCTCTACCATTTCAAACAAGCGACTGTCTAGAGTAGTGATGGCGAACCTATGGCATGCGTGCCACAGGTGGCACCCGGAGCCATATCTGTCAGCACATGAGCCATTGCCCTAACTTAGCTCCAGCGCACATGTGCGTGCTGGCCAGCTGATTTTCAGCTCACAGGGAGGTTCTGGGAGGGCATTTTCGGCTTCCGGAGGGCCTCCTGGGGGCAGGGGAGGGCATTTTCACTTCCCCCCACCTCTAGGGAAGCCTCTGGAGCCTGGGGAGGGTGAAAAACGGGCCTACGGGGGCCACCGGAAGTCAGGAAATGGGCCATTTCTGGTCTCCATAGGGCCTGGGGGTGGGTGGGGGAAGCCATTTTCACCCTCTTCAGACATTGAATTATAGGGCACTCACGCGTGTGCAATAATGTGCACGCAGGTGTTTTCGGCATCTGAGGAAAAAAAAGGTTTGCCATCACTGGTCTAAACTCTTCTTAAAAACATCCAGTGATGGACCATCCACATCTTCTGGTGGAAAGCTGTTCCACTGGTTAATTGTCCTCACTGTTAGGAAGTCTCTCTTAATTCCAGGTTACCTGTCTCCTGGATTAGTTTCCATCCGTTGTTTCTTGTCCTGTCTTCAGGTGCTGTGAAAAATAAATCGACCCCCTCCTTCTCTGTGGCAGCCCCTCAAATATTGGAAGGCTGCTACCATGTTACCCCTAGTCCTTCTTTTCACTAGACTGAACGTACCCAATTCCTGCAACTGTTCTTCATATGTTTTAGCCTCCAGTTCCCTGATCATCGTTCTTGCTCTTCTCTATTCTCTTCCCAGTGCCTTACTGTCAGCTCTAGGGAGCCTCCTGTCCCAAGTAATTGAGAAGAGCCAGAAAAAGAGGAGCCTTGACTGGCGGGAACCCCTCCGGTTTGCTACCTACGGGTAAGAGCGGACTGGTGGCAGAAGCTCACGGGAGGTACAGCCAAGCAATTTGTGGGGCCTGAAAAGTCTGGGAGGAGATCTCGCCCCGGCATGGCTTTTTGGATGTTCTTATATCACCCGGCCTCTTCAATAAGCCTTTAGTTCAGGGGTGAAATGCTACCGGTTCGGGTGTACTGGTAGCGTCGGCCGCAGGTGGTTTGGAGAACGGTAGTGGCGGCAGCGCGGGGCTCTACCCACCCGCCCGGATGCCGCCATTTTCTTTTTTTAACCCTCTGCGCATGCAGAGTGAAAAAGCGTGCGGGTGAGCTGCGTGGGGGCGAAAATGTGTGCGCGAAGTGTGTCGTTCTGAATTGGTAGGAAAGGTAAGTAGATTTCATTGCTGCTTTAGTTCCCAAAATTGGTGAGGCAAGCCCCATCCCTATCCATTGACATTGGCATTTAGAGCTTGGGGGGGTTTTCAGGGGCAACATGTCAACTGTCCCCCTCAGTTCCTCTAGCAAATAAAGACCCCTGGCCATTTGTGTTTGCCAAGAATGTACTTTCCGGAAGCTTAAATGATTACATAAGTAGCGAAGCTGAATCTGAGATTTTTCCGCACAAACAATACAAAGTAAATGTTCCTTTTCCCAGGAATGGACTTGTTTGCACAATCTCCCTGGTAGTTATTAGGTTGATATTGCGATTCTGGCTTAATGACCTGGCCCGGCTTGTTCTTTCAGGTGAATAGTGAAAAGATTGTTTTGACTAAAAGCCAAGTGCATGTCATGCAAAGACAGAACTAAGAATTTGTCTGCAAAAATTCCCTAGTTAAACTTTCTCTCGGCCGTCTATCTTTGCTTTCTTTGAAGCTTGCTAGCAACTGCCATAACCAGGGGGCAGGGGGTATTTGGGAGGGAAAGAGTGATGGAGGTATAAAGGAATATTGTGGGAAATTTGGGGACCCTGACAGGAATCAGAGGTGCCAGACCCAGCCATCTTCCTGCCTTCAAGGACTCCAGCCCTGGGAAAGGAATTTACTCCGGTGCTTCAGACACCAAGTTCCCAAAACATTGGAACAGAACCTGGTTGGACCCTCATGGGATGGGGTGCGGTGGGGGAAGGGTTTGGGACATTGGTGATTGCTTTCAATGCGATTCATGTGATTTTCACGCTGTTTTCCTCCAGACCTGGCCTTGCTCACGCTGCACTCCGCATCTCTAATAAAAGTACATTTTCTCTAAGCCCTGTGGAGTCAAGGGTCTTTCTTCCCTGGGGAGTAAGGCTGTGGCCAGCCTGACACCTTCCCTTTTCTGTTCCATACCCCTGTTATCATCCCATTGTCCAAGCACATTTGAAGAAGATGGACGGGTGTTGCATTCCATTCCCAGGACCTTGGGATGTCTCAGGATGGCACGGAGATGGCTTTCGGTTTCCCCTTCCCCTGTCTTCCCCCTCAGCTTCCTCTCCCCATGGCTGATGGCAGACTGGCATCTAGCTGCGATCCAAAAATGGCAGCTCTTGTCACTTCCCTTCCATTCTTACAGGTGGCTGCTGGGCTTCACTGCTACTTTGCCTATCTACGTCCTATTAACTTCTCGTGCGTTTTATTCCAAAGTCCAAGCAAAATGCTTTTCACCCATTCCAGATCACAGCCCCCTTTGCTTTCGTTTTCCTTGACATCCCTTCTCTTTCTATCTTCCGCCTGCCCTTCTGTCTCCCCTACCTCTGGATCGCTCCCCCGTGGGGCTTTCTCGCTTTCCACCTGTCTGTACCTCTCCCGCTTTGTCTTGGCTTGAAGATCCTTCCCTCTCTCTTTCAGCCCTGCCTTTTACTCATTTTGCAGAGTGTGCAACAATACTCCACGTTCTGTGGTTGGCCCATTTCCCAGGAGCAGCTGGGAATGGGGCTTGGATGATGTCACAGCAGCTCAGCCAATGACTGATGCCAGGCCCTTGGGGAGAGGTGTTGCAGCCTATTATTAAATATTACTGTATTTTTCGGAGTATAAGGTGCACCTTTTTCCTCCTCAAAAGAGGTTGAAAATTTGGGTGCGTCTTACACTCCAAATGTAGCTTTTTCGAAGCTTTTTTTCCAGACCTAATGAGGTGCTAAGAGTGAAGCGATCTTCTGTGCTTTGCCTACTTTTTCATTGCTTCTCTCTTATCAGCTGTTTTTATTATTTATTTATTTATTTGGTTGGTTTTTGTCCTGCTCAAAACCAGCAAACTAATATGCTGAAGCTGACCAGACTAAGGACACTAGCCAGATGAATACTGTGTTTCTCTGAAAATAAGACCCTGTCTTATATATTTTTTTGAACCCTGAAATAAGCGCTTGGCCTTATCGCCATGCGCTCAAAAGCCCGATTGGGCTTATTAACAGGGAATGACTTATTTTGGGGGAAAGAGTGTATCTCTCTCTCTCTCTCCACCTATCCATCCATTTCCTTCCTTCCTTCCTTCCTTCCTTCCTTCCTTCCTTCCTTCCTTCCTTCCCTCCCTCCCTCCCTTCTTCCTTCCTTCTTTCCTTCCTTCCTTCTGTCCTTCCTCCCTCCCTCCTTCCCTCCTTCCTTCTTTCCTTCCTTCCTCCCTCCCTCCCTC
>JANHGD010081448.1:0-12471 GCA_027560375.1 Imantodes cenchoa
GCGAACCAGGGCCTCCTGGGCCAATGCGGGGCCAGGAGGATAACTTCTGCCCTCTGTTGGTGTATCTCCCACAGCACCCTGGGAATCAGAGGGAGGGGAGAAATGCGTAAAGCAGACCCCTGGGCCACTGACAGCGAAGGGCGTTGGTCCCCTCCGCCCCTGGGGTGAAATATCAGGACAGGAACCTGGGGGTCTTTGCATTCTCCGGAGTCGCAAAGAGGTCCATTATAGGGTTGCCAAACCTGTGGGTTAACTGCCAGAAGATCTCCGGATGGAGACTCCACTCCGCTTGATCGACCTCATGCCTGCTCAACCAGTCTGCCGTGGTGTTGCTGGCACCAGCAATGTAATCTGCCACTAGGGACTGGAGATGACTTTCCACCCACAGGCCCAGTTGCTTGGCCTCTGCCATTAGGCGCCTGGACAAGGTGCCCCCCTGTCGGTTGATATGCGCCTTGGTCATGGTGTTGTCCGTAAGGACAAGGACGTGGGCCCCGGTTAAGTGAGGGAGGAACACCGCCCTGAGCTCTAGCAGATTGATGTGTGCTTGGGATTCCTCTGGGAACCACATCCCTTGGGCCAGTTCGGTGTGAAGGTGGGCCCCCCATCCACTCAGGCTGGCGTCCGTGCTGATGGTAATCCATCTCAGTTCCAGGAATAACGAACCTCTGTGAATGGCTGGCGACGTCCACCAATCGAAGGACCATCATACTGAGGCCAGTACTGGAGGATGATGCGCTGCACCCTGCCCGCTGAAATGGAAGAAGGAACCATTGGAGGTCTCTGGAGTGCAGGTGCGCCCATGGTGTAATATGAATAGCCGAATTCATCTTGCCCAAAAGGGAAGACAAGATGCGTAGGGAAATCCTGGGGGATGACCTGAGTTGATTGACCATGGCCGCTATGTCTGCCCTCCTATCAGGGGAGAGGGTCACCCTGCACTCCAGAGAGTCAATGATAGCCCCCAAATGCGTTATCCTATGACTAGGAACAAGGGAGCTCTTATACTTATTGACCAAGAAGCCATGCCTGTGCAGGGCTTCTAGAACTACCTGGATGTTCTGCCTCGCTTGAGCGGGTGAGGAGGACTGGATGAGAATATCATCCAGGTAGCACTGGACTCTGACAGGGATAGAATGCAAATGGGCTACCAATGCGGCTAGAATGTTGGTAAACGATCTGGGAGCTGATGATAGGCCGAAGGGGAGTGCCCTATACTGGTAGTGGGCATTGGAGTATGAGAATCTTAAGTATTGGCGATGAAGTGCTCTTATGGGTAGCAGGTAGGCCTCGGTGAGATCTATGGATGCCAAGAGGTCTCCTTGCCTAATGCCCTATAGGATGGACTTGAGGGTATGCATCTTAAACCTACGGTACACCAGATATTTGTTGAGGTGTTTCAGGTCCAAGATGGCTCTCCAACCTCCCGAGGCCTTGGGAACGACAAATAGGATGGAGTAAAACCCCATGCCTTCCTCCCCTGGGGGAACCCGTTCGATAGCCTCAATGTCCAAGAGATGGGAAATCGCGCTGTCCATGAGGGCCCTTTTGTTGGGGCAGCATGAGAGAGGACAGCGAAGGACGAACCTCGGAGGGGTGGAGAGAAGCTCCAACGAGAGACCCACGGTTATGGACTCCCTGACCCAGGAATCTGAAGTAGTTGCCTCCCATTGACTAACAAAAAATTGTAGTCTACCCCCTATGGGAGGAACAGGTGAAACTTTATTTATACCGACGGAGAGGGCGACCGCCGGCCCCTCGAAAGGCCCGTTTGGGCTGGTTGCCCCTTGTTGGGCATTCCAGCCATGTGCGATAACGGCCGCCAGAACCCCCTCCCTGATGCCACTGGGAACCCCCGTATTGCCACTGGGGGCGACCATAGGATCTATCGGGTGCTCGAAACCCTCCCTTGTAGGATTGGGTTGGCTTGGAATTACCCTTTTTTATGTTTGAGGGTAGAATCTTCTTTTTGTCCTTGTTCTCAATTAGTATGGGATCAAGAGCCGGACCGAAGAGGGTTGGCCCTTTGATGGGGGCAGAGGCCAGGCGCCATTTGTGCTTGGCATCAGCAGGCCAGGCACGGAGCCAATGCATGCGCCTGGCCACGAGATGCCTGGAGTGTTGACTCAGAAAGGAATTGAGATGCTGCAATGAGCTTGTTGACGTCTTGTCTGGCCTTGGCGTCCCCTGGAGGAAGGTGCTTCTGCAGAACATGCAGCCACTTCACGGAGGAGCGCGCAAAGAAGGATGCAGTAGCAGAGGCTTTCACTGCCCAGGCCACCGATTGGTGGGCTTTCTGTAAGGCCATTTCGGTACGGCGATCCTCCGGACGCAGCAACTCCTCCAAATCCCGGGCATCTGGTTGGCCGAGTAGAGGGCCAGGACCGGGGCATCCACAGCGGGCACTGTCATATACTGATTTAGCTGGTTAGCTACATTATAAAAGCGTTTGTCGTAAGTATTCGGGGCTGCCCCTGCAGCTGGGGCTTGCCATTGTTTCAGGACGGCATCGATGAAAAGCGGGGGCATTGGAATGACCTCAACCTGGGAGGCAGCCTCCTGGAATAGGGGGTCTACCTGTGAAGTGCCAGCAGCTGCTGCGGGCGTGGCAGGAGGCACGTTGGCGGTAGCGCAGGCCTTATACAGGAGTGACCGGAAGAGGCCTGGGTGGAACAAGCCAGAAGATGGGGGAGCTGGGGGGTCCAATCCCTCATCATCGGATAGTTGAAACCCCTCTCCCTCCGGTATTGCTGGCAAGTCAGGTAAGCGACCTGTGTCCTCTCGTTCCAGAGATCCCTCTGATGCGGATGAGGACCCGGCATCCCACTCGTAGTCCATTGGAGCTGACTGGTAAGTGATAGGCTGGAAGTCAGCGTTCTGTGGAGGCGGGTATGGTCCTTGCATGGACAGCATAGCCACCTCCAGACCCGCTCTGATCGCCTCTTGAATTCTAGATTGAACATCAGCGGAGTAGAAGGGGTCTTCTGAAGGATCGCCCATATGATGAGGCTCCTGAACCACCTGATCCTGGAGGGCTGGTGTCCACACATCCACCTGAGGTAGATGTAGGTTGGAATTGTCCAGGGAAATGCAATTGGGGGGTTGGGGCTGTTTAGGTTGGCTGCTGGGTTCAGGCCTCCTGGTGCCCTCTGTTCCTGAGAGCTCCGCCCCCGAGGAATAGCTGGTCTGCCCTTTGGGGTGAGCTGCCTGTGATGACCCCCCCTGGGTGCTTGTTGGATGACCCCTGCGTGTCAGGTGGGCTGCTCATGGCTGCTGGTGACCCAGCTTGGTGCCTGACCTGTGGCGACGAGGTTGGTCTCTCCCGAGGGGAGCGGTCCCTAGGGGTTTGCACCGGGGGTTTGTGGGTGGCTGGCTCCCTTTGGGAGCTCTCCCCCTTGTGTGACTTCGATTTAGCCTTTGAGGCTTTTTCTGCCATAGCCGGTTGAAGAGATCGTCAGAACTAGCGGTATGCAAGCATTGCGGTGTTTTCGGCCGGCTCAGCTGTTCCTGCCTTTGGCTCCTTTAAAACGTCTCAGTTTGAAAGCGGTGCGGTTTTTCCTGCACACGCCTCAGCTGTTGCTGTCTTTGGCTTTTGGCAGGGAGCCAAGCCTCGTGGAGCCGGAGGCAGAGTCGGCAGAGGCGGGGATTCTGCTGACGTCGAGGGCACGCCCCTGGAGGCCGGTTGCAGCAGCAGTTGCAGCAAGCAGATTTCTTCGAGCCCAGAGACAGCAACGACCAATCAGAAACTGGTAATAATGCAGGGGCTGTTTTCAGAGTTCTCGCGCCAAGAGCGAAGGCCTGTGGCCTGAAGTAGGTTGCCTCAGGGATCGCTCCGGAGAGAGGCCAAGCCTCCTGGACTGAGGACCCTGTGGGGAGCCCTTTAATTAGCGTGGGTGGTCAGATGGCGGACCGCGCCAAGCGCAGAGGTGCCAGACCAGGCAACAGCAAGTGGTCAGGTTGGAATTTGCTATAGGGCTCAGCAGATGGGGGTAATAGCCCTGAATAGGCCCTTAGTATTCCGGAGGACAGGCCTATGGCCTGTTGGGCCTAGCCTTACCAGCCCTGTGCCCGAGCCAGCACCGGTAGGCTGGGGCCTCAACAGTCCCTGGGAAGAGGGCTGGAGGCCTGGCAGTTGATGGTTGTCAATTATTGGGCATCCCTTTTATTCAGTGATTTGTAGATGATTTATCACTCACCGTGATAAGCAGATAGAATTGCAGATATATCTCTTTAGCTGGTAGAACCTAACAAGGTGGGAGAACTAACGTCCTTATGGCTATGATCGAGTCTAAAGAGGGGGTGTCCCTGTCAAGGGGCACCTTTTATACTTCAGACTCGATCCTGATTGGCTAGAGGGCAGTGTCTTCCCATCCTTGGAGACTGGCTCCACCTACTATGGAGAATGGCTGCTACTGGTTCACCTGAACCAGTCTGAACCAGCTGAATACCACCTCTAATACACAGGTGCAGTAAGTTAAAATAACTCTTTATGGTGCGGTGGTAGAAGTTTACCAGCAGTTTTTCATTCAGTTTTTTCCTGAGAAGTTTCAGGTAGTATAATCTCTGCTGTGCTCTTTTGACCAGTGCTGCAATGTGAGCACCCCAGGTCAGGTCCTCTTTTATGATAACACCCAGAAACTAAAACTAGCCACTTGCTCCACTTGGTCTCCATTGATAACCAAGGGCTGGATGTCTGATCTATTCCTTCTATAGTCCACTATAAGCTTCTTGGTCTTATTTGTGTTAAGGACCAAGTTATTGTCTCCACGCCATGAAAGCAACCGGTTCATCTCATCTCGATAGACAGACTCATCCCCACCAGAGATGAGTCCCACCACTGTTGTATCATCTGTAAATTTAATAATAGTATTACTAGTGTGAATGGGAATGATGTACATAAAGAGTATAGTGTAAGGGACTCAACACACAATCCTGTGATGTACCAGTATTAAGAATAAGGGCTAATGAAATATGATTACCTTATCTGACCATCTGAGAGTGGCCAGACAGGAAATCCATAATCCAAAGGCAGATTGAATAAGAAAGCCCAAGATCCATAAGTTTTGATACTAGTCTATGTGGAAGAATTGTGTTAAATGCGGAACTAAAATCTACAAAAAGCATCCTCATATAGGGCCCCCCTGCTGTTCCAAATGAGTCAGAGCAGTGTGAAGAGTGATGACTATTCTGTATGCAAACTGGTATTTATCAAATGTATGCAGAAGACTAGAAATGATGTGCTGACAGACCAATCTCTCAAAGCACTTCATGATGATAGGAGTGAGTGCCACTGGTCTGTAATCATGGAGGTTATTGATAGGGAACTTCTTTGGCAGTGGAACAATGGTGGAAGCCTTCAAACAAGATGGAATAATAATTGGGATAAAGACCAGTTGAAGATCCTGGTAAAGACTCCAGCCAACTGATCAGCACAGTCTCTAAGCACTCAGCCATAGATACTGTCAGGAGCAGCAGCCTTTCTAGGGTCCACAGCCCTCAAAATGCTCCTCACCTCCTGTTCCTCCACAATGAGGTGGGGGCTATAATGGGCTGGTGGCTGTACTTTAGCTGTCTCTGATGTCTCCAAAGCGAGCAAAGAAATTATTCAGCTCCTCTGCCAACGAAGCATCCCCCTCAGCAGGGATGACATTGATTGGTTGATGGTGATGGGGCGTTGTACTTACCGTGAAACGCCTCTTCTCAGCAGGAGGAGCCATCATTCAGAATGGGTTTGACCTCATCCTGTCCAATGAAGGACCGAGTCTGCAGAAATTAAAACTGGGCACCTCCTCTTGGTTACCCAGATCTGACGAGAACGACAAGCAGACTCACATAGTCCCACATAGTGGCTCCCACATAGAAATACAAGAAAGAATCCTTCCCGGCACAAAAGAAAAGAAAGACAAGTACACGCAAGGAATGAAAGAACTAACACATTTAATGATAATAGAAGTCAGAAAGAGAATGAACTGTACCACCCAAAAAAAAATTGGGAGGGACTGAATGATGGCTGCTCCCGCTGAGAAGAGGCGTATCACGGTAAGTACAACACCCCTTCTCCATCGTGGGAGGAGCCATCATTCAGAATGGGACTTACCAAAGCCCTGAAGTCCCTTGGGTGGGAGAAAAAGGCAAAACACAGAAACCACCATCATGAAACAAGACACTAAATCTCAGAACTGTCAACATGCTGCAGAACATTCTGACAACATTCTGCATCCATCGCTGCAAACTCATCCATCCTGTAGTGACGAATAAACGGTGAAGGAGACGACCATGTCACCGCTTTGCAGATGTCCAATAACGAAGCCCACGACGCCCAAGCAGCGGAGGTGGATGCACTCCGGGTGGAATGCGCGGAGATATCTGGTGGCCACGGCAGCGAGGACAGATCATAGGCCTTCGATATCGTGGTTTTGATCCACCGGCCAATCGTGGTGGCAGACACTTTCCGACCCAGTGAGCTAGGGAGAAAGCCCACCAACATTGCCTCAGAGTGGCTAATGTCCCTTGTGCGATCCAGATAGATATGGAGTGCACGCCGAACATCCAGGGTGTGCCAAAGGCATTGAGTTGCCCCCGACGGGTTGGCGTAGAAGGTGGACAGCACCAGTTCCTGGGCACGATGGAAAACCGAATTAACTTTCGGAAGAAATGACGGAGAACCACCTTGTCCAAGTGAAAAACGCACAAATCTTTGTGAACAGACAACATCGACAGTTCGGAAATACGCCTCGCGGACGTAATCACCAAGAGAAAGGCCACTTTGTAAGACAACCGGCGGAGAGGAACCGTAGCCAACGGTTTATATGGAGGACCCATAAGGGACCGCAACACACAAGACAGGTCCCAGGTCGGATAGCGATGTACCACCAGAGGGCTGATGTTAGTCGCCCCCCGGAGGAAGTGTTTGATGGCTGGCAGCTGTCCCAGAGAAGAGGCCTGAGCACAGGACAACACTGAAGAAAGAGCTGCCACTTGACGGCACAATGTTTTGGGGGATAGCCCCATGGCGAGACCTCTGCGAAGGAAACGAAGAACCTTGGGAAGCGCTATGCAAGTTGGATCAAGGCCCTCAGAGAAGGCCCGCCAGGTAGCAGCATAGATCCTCTGAGTTGAGGGGCGCCTGGCCGCTTGCATCACCAGGATGACATCATCATCATAGTCCTGGTCCCTCAGTGACTGCCGCTCAAGTGCCAGGCGGTCAGTTGGTACCATTGAGGGTCCGGGTGTACCAACTGCCCCTGGCTGAGCACTCCCTCGATCAGTGGAATACGCCACGGAGGAGAGATAGATAGGGAACGAAGATCGGCAAACCAGGCCCTCCTGGGCCAGTGGGGCACCAACAGCAGGACCTCCGCCTGGAACTGGATGATCCTCTGAATGACTTGTGGCAGAACAGGCAGCAGGAGGAAAGCGTATAAAAGACCCATGGGCCACGGGGCATGGAGCGCATCCACCCTCGCCGCCCCCGGCGACAGGAAGCGGGAGAAGAAGCAGGGCAGCTGGACATTGAGAGGCATCGCAAACAAGTCCACCCATGGTTGCCCGAAGCACCTTGTCAGCTGCCGGAAGATGGCGGGATGGAGCTGCCATTCCGATGGATCCGCTTGCAACCGACTGAGCCAGTCCGCCTGCGTGTTGTTGACGCCCGAGATGTGGTCCGATGATATGGATAGCAGTGCCCTCTCCGACCAGAGGCCGAGCCTGAGTGCCTCCTCCATCAGTGCCCTCGACCTGGTTCCCCCTTGCCTGTTGATATGCGCCTTCACTGTGGTATTGTCTGTCAGAATTAGGATGTGTCGACCTGCTACAGTGGACTGAAAGGCTTTGAGGGCCAGGAACACCACCCGCAACTCCAGCCAATTGATTGAAGCGGATGACTCCAGGCGAGACCAACGACCCTGTGCCATGCGGCCCTGGAGTTGAGCTCCCCAGCCGGAAAGGCTGGCATCCATCGTCACGACCAGTCTGTCTGACTCCTGGAACAAACAGCCCTCGTACAGAGCCTCCGATATCCACCACGTCAGGGAATGCCTGACGTCCGTCATGATCCGGACCCTCGTGGGGGAGGAACTGAGGCCGGACTTCTGAAAGGGTAAGAGGAACCATTGTAGCGCCCTAGAGTGCAGGCGGGCCCAGGGCACGATGCTAAAACATGAGACCATTTTACCAAATAGGGAGGAAAGGGTAGAGATCTGGACCCTAGGTTCAGAAAGGACTTAATGCAGCAGATCCCTGATGCTACATCGCCTCTCATCGGAGAGGGAAACCCTGCACTCTAGTGTGTCTACAACGGCTCTGAGGTGGAGAATAGAGGTGGACGGGGAGAGGATACTTTTGTCCATGTTAATGGAAAATCCGAGATCCTGCAGCGTGTCAATAACAATGTGGAGATGCCGGACCGCTAAAGTTTCAGAGGGGGCTTGGACCAGGATATCGTCGAGGTAGCATTGCACTCTGACCGGCAAGCCTCACAGGTGAGCTGCTACCACCGCCGAGATCTTAGTGAAGACCCTGGGGGCTGACGACAGGCCGAATGGAAGGGCCCTGCACTGGAAGTGCTTACCTGCATGGCAGAACCGGAGGTACTGCCGATAGTCCCAATGGATGGGGACATGCAGGTAGGCTTCCGTAAGGTCCAAAGACGCTAAAAAATCCCCTCTACAGATCCCTCCCAAGATGGACTGTAGGGAGTGCATCTTGAACTGTCGATATTTAACGTGACGGTTCAAACGCTTGAGATCGAGTATTGGTCTCCATCCCCCCAAGGACTTGGGCACTAAGAAGAGCAGGGAATAAAAGCCTTGTTCCCGTTCCTCCATGGGAACCGGCTCAATGGCCTGGATAGCCAGCAGATGCTGGATAGTCTCAGCCATGAGGGACCGCTTGGAGGAAAGGCGGGAGACAGGACAGAGAAGGAAGGACCCCGGAGGAGGGGAAAGGAGCTCCAACCGTAAGCCTTGAAAGATAGTCTGCAACACCCACCTATCAGAGGAAATGCGTTCCCAGGCGGAAGCGAAAAGGGATAAACGGCCTCCAATGGGTGGCCCAGGGGCAGAACTAACGGTATTTGCGATAGGGATGGGATCCCCCACCCCTAGTAGGTTTCCGATATGGCCTGTTTCTGGCTGATCTATCCTGTGGCTGCCGCTGGCGAAAACCAGACTGCGCCTGTGCCCAAAACCCAGACTGACCTTGGTTGTTAAAGGGCAGGGCTGGGGCACGAAAGGGCCGACGTGGGGAAGGATTTGGCCTGGAATAGCCTCTGCAGGACAAAGATGGAAGGATCTTCTTCTTGTCCTTGGTCTCAGTGGTGATGGGATCAAGTGATGCGCCAAACAGCGACGGAGCCTGGTATGGAGCTGCAGCCTAACGCCACTTATGATGATGGTCCACCTGCCACTGGCGCAACCAGTGGAGGTGACGTACCGTGACCGTTGCTCTCAAGGCCTTGGCAGCAAAACGGGAAGAGTGCAGCGCCGCATTCATGGCGAACTGGGAACATGCGAAGACCTTGTTAAGTTCTTGATGTGTGTGGAGCTCTTCAGCAGGTATCAAGTCCTGAACAATACGTAACCAAAGCAGAGCAGACCTGGCAAAAAAGGAAGCAGAAGACGAAGCCCGGATGGACCAAGCCGCTTTAATAAGAGTCTGTTCGGTCCGTTTGTCCTCCGGCCGTAACACCTCCTCTGTGGTACCCGGCATGGTGGTGTTGGAATGAAGAGCCAAAACCAGCGCATCCACCGTAGGTACCTCCAGGAGAGACGCTAACTCTGTGGCTACGTTAAAGTGCCTCTTGTCCAGCGAGCTGGGATTCTTCCATTGCTTACACACATTATCCAAGAACAGTGGTGCAGCTGGCACAAAATCGACAGAAGGGATGAATTCTGAAAATATCGGATCCACTTGAGAGGCCATGTCAGGTTGCGGCGAAGCGCCCGAGTTGAGACCCCCCAGGGCCTTAGCTTTGGAAAGGAGCGATTTAAATAGGACAGGTGGAAACAAGCCCGAAGGAATCTGCTCCGCGGCCTCCTCGTCCTCTTTTGACAAGGCATCTTGTCAGATCGCGGGAAGGCCCCTGGTCCCCTTGACCCGATTCCTCTGAGTAGACAGCGCGAGCTAAGACAGGTCTGGACTCCTGTCGGGGTCTGGATGGCCCGGTTGGTCACCGGTTGCCATTTGGGGGATGCAGGCCGAAATCCTCTGTTGCACTGCCGCTATCAGAGCCTGCAAGGTAGCTTGGTTAAGCTGAACAGCAGGTGGAGTGTTCGCCGGTGGTAGAGCAGGTTGAGTCGTTGGGGGGGGGCAGATGGGGCCTCCAATGGCAGAGAGGAAGCTGCAGCTGCAGGAGGACATGGACCCCACAGATCCACGGAGCGCCGGTACAGCTCCGGATCATCTAGTGACATAGAGGAAGCGGGAGGGTCCCCTGAAGAAGCTGCCGGTGGACACCATGCCTGGCTGTCAATATTGGGCGCCTCCTGCTGTGGTGCAGTCCAGGAGTGCCTGGAAGAAGAATCCTGCCCCTCACTGCGGCCCCTGGCCTCTTCCTCCTCGCTGGATGGCCGATTGGACTTGTGCCATCTCTTGCCCGAGGCCTTGTTCTTATTAGATGCCATTTGGGGATAAAATGGCCGCCGCTCGTAAAATGGCTGCCTGTAGTCACAGGAGATGAAAGGCAGGCCTAGCGTTGGATCAGCAATCAGTCTCAAGTAAAGGCCTCGATGAGGTAAGTGATCGGTGACTGAGGAGGAAGATGTTAGGCCACACGAGTTGCCTCTAGCATGGCCCCAGGGCTCAAGTATTCAGCGGCAGTGAGCGATCACACGGGCGAACCCAGGCGTGATGCTAGAATGAGGAAGGCCTGAAGCGGCGAGCACGAGTTGCCTCAAGCGCTCCTAGGCCGATGTGAGTGTCTTGCGCGAAAACACTGCGCCCGTGAGGAAGCGGCGCACGAGCAAGTGGCGACCGTGGCTCCAGAACAGCGATTCCGAGCCGCGGGCGCGAGCTCCAGTGGGCCGATGGGTCAAGAGGAAGAACCGGCGGCATGACCGTTTGAGGAAGAAAAAGCCGGCGACAAGACTGAAGGCGGCCCGCGAGCAGGCAGAAGCCGCGGCTCCAGGAAGTGCTTCCAAGCTGTGGCGCGAGCTCTAGCGGGCCGACGAGCCACTGACAGCCTGTGGCGTGTTGATTGCAAGGCAGATAAGGAACACGGCCCACGAGCCAGCAGCAGCCTGGCTGTAGGAGACTTCGTCCAAGCCCCGTGTGTAAGCCTGGACAGGCTAGCTAATCACGGACAGCAGTCAGCTCATAAGACGGGCGCCCCCCGATCCCTCAGTGAAGCCAAGCAGCAAAAGCGCGGGGACTAGAGGCGAAGCAGATTGCTCGGTAAGTGAGAGCGGGAAACAATCAAAGAAGTGAGCAAAGGAACTGAGCTAAATCTGACAGGGAGAAAAAGAGAAGGAGCACAGGAAGGGTTTGGAGCCATGAACCTGTCCAATGGAGGACCGAGTCAGATCTGGGTAACCAAGAGGAGGTGCCCAGTTTTAATTTCTGCAGACTCGGTCCTTCATTGGTCAGGACGAGGTCAAACCCGTTCAGAATGATGGCTCCTCCCACAATGGAGAATTGTTGAATCCCTCACCACACCTGCCTCATGTTATTACTATAAAAATTACCCTCAATCTTTTATAATCAGTCTTGACCTTTCTTCAGACTAGCTCTAGCAGCACTGCATCTTGCCCCATCACTGGACCTAAAGGCTTTGGTCCTGTCATGCAACAGGCGCTGGACTTCCTTAGTCATTCAGGGCTTCTGATTCGGATAGTTCCTAATACGTTTATCCACAGTGACAGTACCTGTGCAGTGTTTGATATAGCACAGAACAGCTGCAGTGTACTCCTCTAAGTCAGGGTGGTAAAAGATGTCCCAATTTGTATTCTCAAAACAATCCTAAAGTTGTTCGAAGCATCTTCTGGCCAAGATTTCACCATTAGATTAGATTAGATTATTATTAGAGTTGGAAGGGACTTTGTAGGTCATCTAGTTCAACCCCCCGCTCAAGCGTGAGTCCCTACACTATTTAGGACAAATGGCAGTCCGATCTCCCTTTGAAAGTCTCAAGTGTTGGAGCTCTCATAACCTCCACAGGCAAACTGTTCCACTGGTTGATCACTCTCACCATCAGAAAGTTCCAGGTTGAATCTCTCCTTGGTCAGCTTCCATCCGTTATTCCTCATCTGGCCTTCTGGTGCTTTGGAAAACAGTCTGACTCCCTCCTCTCTGTGGCAGCCCCTCAAATATTGGAACACTGCTATCATGTCACCATTGGTCCTTCTCTTCACCAGACTGGCCATGCCCAGTTCCTGCAACTTCTCTTCATATGTTTTAGTTTCCAGCCCCCTTATCATTCTGGTTGCTCTCTTCTGCACTTTCTCTAGAGTTTCAATGTCTTTTTTGTAGTGTGGT